>JAGKTI010030905.1:0-12266 GCA_018397915.1 Birgus latro
TGTAGGCTGTCCGAACCCCAAAATGCCCAAAAATTCGAAAAAAATCCTAACAAAATCCAATTTTTTCTGACCATGTCAGTTTGAATTTCCCGCGCGCGCCGACTAGCTCCCTTCTCGCCCAAACTCCCTCTTACTAGTTCTGTCTCAACTCCTCTGAGTAGTGGACAGTTGTCGTATCGTTTGCGGTATTTTTGTTCTTGTTTAAATAATCAAAAGTCACAGTGCTAAGGATTAAGTGTAGTTAAACAATGGATTACTGGACATACTTCAAGAGCAATTATGACCACTGTAAAAACCTTAGAGATGGGGGTAAACAACAATCATGGACTGTAAGTAAACATTGTCAGCTGCTAAATATTTTCCATAATCACTTCTAAATCCTCATTCTCTGGTTACATTTTATTTACTTCATGCTTTGTGTACCATATTTGAGTGCACAGGCTGTGAAAGAGGTGATTTTCGTAGTGATTACCATGTCTCTTACATACGTTCACTATCTAGGCAACTGGTGAACATTTTTGCCCCACACACCTCTAAATCATAATTTTTCTGGTTACATTTTATTTACTTCATGCTTTGTGTCCCATATTTGAGTGCCTAGGCTGTGAAAAGGTGATTTTCTCAGTAATAATCATGTCTGCCTTTATAACCTCAAAATCATCATTTTGGGGTTAAAATTCGATTAATTCATGCTTTGTGCCAATTATTTATGTGAATGGGGGCTTAATTAAGTGCTCTGCATGTCCAGGAGGGAGGTAGGTAGGTAGGTGGTTTTCTGATTTCGGTTAGGTTAGGTTAGGGTCAAGAATGACCGGTGCTGTTGGTGAACAGTGAACACCTTTGCCATACCTAACTCTTTTTCTGGCAACAATTTATTTATTTGATGCTTTGTATCCCATATTTTAGTGCATAAGATATGAGAAATGATGATTTTCATAGTGATAGCCACGTCTGATACTTACTAAGCTGCCAACTCGTGAACACCCCTGCCTTACTCACCTCAAATTCATCATTTTTGGGTTAAAATTCAATTAATTCATGCTTTGTGCCAATTATTTATGTGAATGGGGTCTTAATTAAGTGCTATGCATGTCCAGGAGGGAGGGAGGTAGGTGGTTTTCTGATTTAGGTTAGGTTAGGTTAGGGTTAAGAATGACCAGTGCTGTTGGTGAACAGTGGACACCTTTGCCAGACCTAACTCTTTTTCTTGTAACAATTTATTTATTTGATGCTTTGTATCCATATTTTAGTGAATAAGATGTGAGAAATTATGATTTTCATAGTGATTGCCCCATCCTATACGTATTTACACTAAGCTGCCAACTCATGAACATCTATGCCTTACTTACCTCAAATTCATCATTTTTGGGTTAAAATTCAATGAATTCATGCATTGTGTCCATTATTTAATGCATATGGTGTGAGAAAGGGTGATTTTCATAGTGATTTCCATGTCTGATACTTACACTTGCTGACAAGTTGTGAGCACCTATGCCTTACTCACCTCTAAATCATCATTTTTAGTGTAAAATTCAGTTAATTCATGCTTTGTGTGCATTATTTATGTGAAAGGGGACTTAAATAAGTGCTATGCATGTCCAGTAGGGAGGTAGGTAGGTGGTTTTCTGATTTAGGTTAGGTTAGGTTAGGGTCATGAATGACCACTGCTGGAGCTTCAGGGCCACTATCCGGACAAGACCACTGTCCGGACATGCCTTTTGCTCTGTTACGTCATACATATATGTCTATGCATATATGTATATATTCGTTTACATGTAGCCATAGACATACTGTATATAAAGGATAAGTATGCATGTTAAAGATATGGGTTTGTGTACAGACATACATAATTATGCTGCATGCACATAAATATGATATATTCATATACCCTGTATACACATACAGGGAGACATATACAGACAAACCCCAGTTTAACGATGCAGTTAAGTAAAAACCCATCGCTAGGTGGGGTATTTTATCTTGGGGTAGATTAAACATGTAAAGTGCAGTAAAAATCCTCTGGTCAGACCACCAATAATCCGAAAATCCCAATACTCCAAATTTCTCAAGGCAAAAGAATTCTCCCCCAATATCCCTGCTTGTCGTAAGAGGCGACTAAAAGGGTTGGTGGTGGGTTAGTGGCCCACCCTGTATAACAACTAACTACAAATACAAACAAGAAGCCTCGGACCAGGACTGACCAAAAGTTGACGAAAAAGGACCGGACAAAGGACTCGGTAAGGATTGCAACTTGGAATGTAAGGGGTATGAATGAGGAGGTGAAAGACAGAGAAAGATCGTACAGGTGCTTGAGAGTGTGAAAGTGGATATATGTGGAATAACTAAAACTAAATGGAGAGGTGAGAGAATGGGAGTACGGATAGGGTATATGCACGAGAGTAGGTGAGAATGAGAGGGCAAAAGAAGAAGTGTGTATTGCTGTGAGCAACAGATGGAGGGAGAATGTAAGAGAGTACGGATCAGTTGGGTCAAGCATTGTGGGTAAGAGTGAAAGTTCGACTACAAATGTGGGCGATTGTATGCATGTATGTGCCAATGCAAGATCGTGTAAGAAGAGTGAGAGAAGAGTTCTGAACAAATGTGGAAGCCTGCTTAGAAAAGTTTGAAAGGAATGAGAGAGTGTTTCTGATTGGAGATATGAATGGAAAAGTAGGGAATGAGAAGGTGGATGGAGTGGTTGGTGAGTGGGGTGTGCCTGCAGAGATGGATGAGAATGGCAGTGCTTTAGTGGACATTTGTGCAGGGAGGGGGTTGGTGTTAGCTAATACCCTCTTCAGGCACAAAATGATCCATAGGTATACATGGCGAGTGTTGAGAAGGATGGATGGTGAACTGAATGAACGGAAGGCAATGATTGACTGTGTGTGTGGACGAAAAGATTAGAAGATGTGTAATGGATGTAAGAGTATATGGAGGTTGGGGGAGTGGACTTTCTGACCACCACTTGGTGGTGGCCAGAATCAGAATCCAAACAAGATGGAGGAAGAGAAGAAGGGAAGGACAGGAGGAAGTAGTTCTTACAAGGAGGGTAGAAAAGTTACAAGAGGATGGAATAAAGGCTGAATATAAAAGGGAAGTGGAGGAGCGATTGGGTAAATATAGATTGGAGCAGATGGGGGACATGGAAGGTGTGTGCAAGATATTCACAGAAGAAATCTGTGCAGCATGTGTGGTGGTGTGTTGGGTGAAGAGAAGATGAAAGGGGGTTCAGGGAACAGCATGGTGGACTGAAGAGGTGAGAGAGGCTGTGGCACAAAAGAAGAAAGCATATAATGAGTGGATGAGGAACAGGGGCGTCGAAGAAGCTGAGAGTCGGACGAGAGAGTTATATGTAGAGAGGAGGAGGGAGGTGAAAAGATTATTAAGAGAGAGTAAGAAGAGAGTGGATGAGGAATTTGGAAGGAATTTGAGTGCAAAGTGGAGGGAATGTAAGAAAATGTTCTGGAAAGAGGTAAAGAGAGCTAGACAGGGTGCCAACGAAGTTAGCGGAGAAGGAAGAAAAAGGGAACAGATGGAGAGAACACTTTAATGAGTTGTTGAACATAGAGAATGAAAGTAATTCAAGTATAAGTGGCTGGGGAATGGCTGGGAGAAGGAGGGTTGCGAGAAGAAAGGAAGAAATCAGTAGGATGGAAGTGGTGGAAGCAATGAAAAAAGTTAAAATGGGGAAAGCCTTAGGAATTGATGGAGTGTATGGTGAAATGCTGAAGCATGGGGGAGAGATAGTAATAGGATGGATGTGGAAGATCTGCTGATTGGCCTGGGAGGAAGGTAGAGTCCCGGAGGATTGGAAGTCAAGTATAATTATTCCCATGTACAAAGGAAAAGGGGAAAAAGAAGTGTGTGGTAACCATAGGGGCATTTGCCTTCTTAGTGTAATAGGAAAAGTATATGTAATATATGGTAGGATACTTATTGACTGAGTTAGGGAAATAACAGAGGAATTAGTTGGAGAAGAACAAGGAGGTTTTAGGAAGGGAAGAGGTTGTGTAGATCAGATATTCATTCTTAGATCTTTAGTGGAAAAGTTTTAGAGAAGGGAAAGAAGTTGTATGCAGCCTTCATGGATTTGGAGAAAGCATATGACAGGGTGGATAGACAAAGATTGTGGAAAGTAGTAAGAATATATGGAGTAGATGGGAAGTTCTTGAAGGCCGTCAAGAGTATGTATGAAGGTGTTGAGGCTGCAGTGTATGTGGATAGTGAACTGAGTGAATTTTTTTGTTTGAAGGTTGGATTAAAACAAGGATGTGTCATGTCCCCATGGTTGTTCAGTCTGTATATGGATGGGGATATGAGATACAAGCTAGGGCAGTGGATGTTGGAGTGGCCCTAGTGAGAGAGGGCAGTGTTTGGAAACTCTCTGTGCTGTTGTTTGCAGATGATACTGTGTTGTTAAGTGGAGATGAGGGGGAGCTGCAAGGCTTGGTGGACGAGTTTGGAAGAGTGTGTAAGAAGCGGAATCTAAAAGTGAATGTAGGAAAGAGTAAAGTGATGGCTTTCGAAAGAAGTGAAGTCAGTGAAGGTACAGTGAGGTTGGATGAGGAGGAAATGGAAAATGTGAGTGCATTTAGGTACTTGGGTAGTGTGATGAGAAAGGATGGAAGTTTGGAGGGTGAAGTACTTGAAAGGATACAACAGGGAAGAAAGGTTGCTGGTTTCTTGAAAGCAGTGATAAGAAACAGGGAAGTGAGCATGGGAGTGAAAAAGCTACTACCTGACAGTATTGTGATACCAACTCAAACGTATGGAAGTGAAGCTTAGACCATGTTGGAGGGTCAGAAGTCAAGAGTGTGAGCAATGGAAATGAGTTATTTGAGAGGAGCATATGGTGTCACAAGGAGAAACAGACTAACAAATGAGGAAGTGAAGGAGCATTGCGGTGTGGATGTGGATGTGGTGGGAAGCGTTAGGAGAAACACATTGAGGTGGTTTGGCCATGTGGAGAGGATGGAGAGTGAGAGACTGATGAGGAGAGTGTATGTGAGTGAGGTGGAGGAGGGAGAAGGAGGGGGAGGCCAAGGATGAGACAGAGAGATGGAGTGGGGAGGTATATGAGGGAGGGGGGTGTGAGCTGAGAGCAGGGCAATGAAATGGCGGGGAATAGGGCAACATGGAGGGAATTTGTTTGTGGCCACCTTTTACGGGATTAAGGTGTCTGGCAGTAGATAGATCTGGGCTGGACTTCTTCCTGCCTGCAACGATTCATCTATACTTCTGTGCATTTCCGGTGAGTAAACAATAATCCATATCATTTTAAGTGTTTAGTCAATGATCATGTACAGTAATACCTCTATATATAATACCCCTAGATGCAATACCCCAATACGATAGGGGTAGAAGTACTACCATACCCCATCTAACAATGGCCAAACCCCAGTTTAACGATAGGTTTTGGTTGTTTTCACTGATTTTGGTGATATTTTAGACTAAATTTGTGTGTTTAGGTTGAGTTATAAACTGTTTTCAGACTTAGATTAATGCCTTTTAGCCTTAGGTGGGGTGAACATTGTCACTTTTGGGGTACAGTTTACTAAGCTTGACTTTTTCCAGACTTATATTTGAAAATTTTCGGATTTTGTTTGTTGGTTTTAGTGAGTTACTTACAGGTATTAGGCTTAAGTTAGCTTCCTTGACAGCTGTTAGGCCATTTACATTGGCTTTAAACTTATTTTTTGGGCACATTTGGGTGGGTTTTTGGCTTGGTTTGGGGGGAAACCCAAGGCTGGTAAACGCTCCACGTTAAAAGTTCCCTGATATACGATATCCTGCCTAATGATGGGGTTTTACCTAACTAGTTACATCGTTAAACCGGGGTATGTCTGTACATATTTGTAATGTTTTCAAAGGGCCCTCCCAGTAATCATAAAAAAACAATAGCCCGAAAGAACTTCGGTCCCCTGCGATTCGGATTACAGGGCTTTTATTGTATAGGGATGCGTTTTTGAGCCTTGGGTTCCCCATCCAGCCAAGTCCTAAACCCACCCAAATGAGTCCAAAAACAAGTTTAAAGCCAATCTAAATGGCCTAACAGCTGTAAAAGAAGCTAATCTAAGCCTAAAACCAGTGCCTGTCTTGCATGTACCCAGTCAAGGTCAAGGTTACTGGAGAATGTAATCTCTGTCTTGTATTCAAACTCAATAGAGAAAAAGCAGCAGCATTGTATACAGTACAATCCCTCCATCAGACAGTCCAGGGACAATTAAATAAACATCTGTTATGCACAATAATAATGTATGAATGACACAGAAACGTCCAAGGTGTGAACTGTTGTGATGGAGAATCGTTGATGTTTTGACGGGAAATTCTCTTGATGGGGAATGTGATCAATGATGCAATCAGGATAGCCTTTTCAACGGCCGCTTTTTATGTCATTTTTGTTATTGTTCTGGTTGCTGAGTTCCTTTGTTTTCTTCTCTCTTATTTTCCAACATTTATTTAGAAATTCCTTTGTTTTTTTAAAGCGTTTTCCCTTGAACAACCCAAATATAAACACATGGTTTATCGATCAATGATGCCATCGGGATAACCTTTTCAATGGCCTCTCTTTATGTTGTTTTAGCTACTGTTCTAATTGCTGAGCTCCTTTATTTTCTTCTCGTATTTTTCAACATTTATTGTATATGAGAGAGGGGGGTGTGAGTTGGGAGCGTGGTAGTGAAATGGCAGGGGACAGAGTGACATGGAGGCGATTTGTTTGTGGCCACCCCATGCGGGATTGAGGCGTCTGGCAATAGATAGATAGATAGAGAAATTCTTTTGTATTTTTGAAGCGTTTTTCCTTAAACAGCCAGAATGTAAACACAAGAGTTATCGATGTCACAATTTTCACCAGTGCATGAAATATTTACTTTCTAAGGCTTTCATTATTATCAATATTTATTCAAAATTATTATTATGCATTTCATGACAGGTTAGATGGCGGATCAGTGGTCAAACACAAAATATTCTTTGTTGAGTTGCCTAGTTGTCCACACTGTTTTATACCTTGTCAAATGGGCAAGAATCCGCACCCCAAATGACAGTGTTCACTCCACCAGTGACAAAAACACATTAATCTAAGTCTAAAAACAGTTTATAAATCAACCTAAACACAAAATTTAAGTCTAAAACACCATCAAAATTGTTAAAAATAAAAAGATAAAACCTATTGCAAAACGGGTTAGGCCTACGATAGGTAGGATTGGGTGGTATTTTTACCTCCATCACTATTCTGGGAGTGAGAGACTGACGAGGAGTGTATGTGAGTGAGGTGGAAGGGGGAAAAGGGAGGGGGAGGCCGATGATGGGATGGAGTGGAGAGGTATATGAGAGAGGGGGGTGTGAGCTGAGAGCAGGGCGGTGAAATGGTGGGGAACAGAGCGACATGGAGGCAATGGGGTCTTTCAAAGCTGATGGCTCTGCGCATTGGACAGACACATTCCCTGCGCTGTTTAAAAAGCACATTTCTCTTTATTAAATATCTACACTGCTGTGAGAAACTGTTAATCATAGTAATGTCATATACCGTAATGTAAATAATACCAATAAAACACGTATATATATAACGTAGCGTGAATTGTTCATACTTATCATAAACGAAAATTAAAATATCATTGATGGCATATGGTGACAACCCGCCATTTTAGTGGTCCTATATTATTTAAGTTCTGCTACAGTAAGTGCAAGCTAGGTTCTGAACATAGTTTGTTCAGACTGTAAAGTACGCCTAGTGGGTATTTTGACTCATTCAGTCTCTATTCGTTTCGTTTCGTTTTTGAAGGCTCCAACATGCTTGCATGCGTCGGCCTTGGTCACCTAATGGCGGCTCTCCACGCTGCTCAGTCCCTGGCAGCCTCCCTGTTCAGTCCCTTAACCCTTAAGTCACACTTAATGACCTCGTCCCATGTCTTTCTCGGTCTACCCTTCCCAACCCCTCCCCCAATATTAACACCTCTCACCCTCTGTACCCAATTATCATCCCCCATCCTCTCCACATGTCCAAACCACCTCAGCCTACCTCTCCTCATCACAACACCAATACACTCCAGTCCCATCCTACATCTCAACTCTTCCATCGTAAACCCTGCCTCCCCAGGCCTTGCAAGCAGGGACACACTGCACATCCACCTAATCATTGTCATTTCTGTAATTTTAAACCTGCGAATATCCTCTTCCTTTACTGCCCAGGTCTCACTACCAAACAGCATCACACTCCTAACACATGCTGCATACAAAGACCCCTTAGCACGTAAGGAGAGTCCTTTCAATGTCAGGAGAGGCAACAGCTCCCTGAACTCCAACCATTTCTCACCCTAGCAACCGAGCTAACTCCAGCCCCACCTCTGGCACATAACATGTCTCCCAAATAACGAAACTCCTCCACACACTCAAGAGACTCACCTGCAAGTTCAACCCTCTCACGCCTAACAATCTCCACCTGCTCTCCTTGACACGCCGCATACATGAAATCAGCATCATCTCACAGTCTACCTCTAATACCACTACATCTCTTGTGCACCCACTTATCACAAACACTACACAAGATGGAATTACTTCCCACACCCCTGTGGCAAACTGCGCATGGCCACTCTTCCTCTCCTCAGATTGTACTGCCATCAACCCATGGAATGATTATTGCTTCCATGGCCGGGAGCCATCTGAGTGTGCCTTGCGCGTTACGGAGGTTATTCTCTCAGGCATGGAAGCATACATTCCTTTCTCATATCCTCCGATGCTGTCCGCAACAAGGAGAGGGCCTATAAGAGGTACCGGAGCCAACCCACCTCTGAATCACACCTTTTATATATTTCTACCCGGAATCGTGCTAAGTCTGTTCTTCGCTCTGCTAAAAACAATTTCATCCGTGCTAAATGTTCCCAACTCTCCAACTCGAATTCTTCTCGGTCCTTCTGGCACCTTGCCAAAAACCTTTCTAACAACTTTACCTCATCATCCTTCCCTCCTCTTTTCTACTCTGATGGCTCTGTAGCTATTTCTTCTACTGATAAAGCAGATCTCTTTGCTCAGACTTTCTCCTCCAATTCCACCTTAGACGATTCCGGTGCTATTCCTCCATCACTTCCCCCCTCTGACTTCCTATTGTCTGACATTAAAATTTCTTCAGCTGATGTGTTCTCTGCCATTACTGGCCTCAATACTAAAAAGGCATACGGTCCTGATGGAGTCCCTCCTGTTGTCCTCAAAAACTGTGCTTCTGTGCTTACACCCTGCCTAGGTAAACTCTTTCGCCTTTGTCTCTCAACTTGTACCTTTCCTTCTTGCTGGAAGTTTGCTCTCATTCAGCCAGTCCCAAAGAAGGGTGACCATTCCCAACCCTCTAACTATCGTCCAATTGCTTTAACATCCTGCGTATCAAAAGTTTTCGAGTTAATTCTTAACAGAAAAATTTTAAAGCACCTTTCCTGTCACAACCTTCTTTCTGATCGTCAGTATGGGTTCCGTCAGGGACGCTCCACTGGCGATCTTCTCACCTGCCTTTCAGACTCTTGGTCATCCTCCCTTCGGGACTTTGGCGAAAGCTTTGTCATTGCACTTGACATCTCAAAGGCTTTCGATCGAGTCTGGCATAAATCTTTAATTTCCAAACTGCCCTCCTACGCTTTCTATCCTTCTATCTGTGCCTTCATCTCTAGCTTCCTTCTGGTCGTTCTATAGCCGCTGTTGTAGACGGCCATTGTTCCTCTCCTAGACCTATCAACAGTGGTGTTCCTCAGGGTTCTGTCCTATCACCTACTCTCTTCCTTTTATTCATCAATGACCTTCTAAGCTGTACATCTAACCCTATCCACTCATATGCTGATGATTCCACCCTTCACCTTTCCATTCGGTTCCCGCAACGTCCATCTCAGCAGTTACTTCAACAAAAAAGGGATGAGGCTATGGCACACCTAATGTCTGATTTGGCTCGTATCTCTGATTGGGGTAAAAATAATCTTGTTATTTTCAATGCATCAAAAACTCAGTTCTTACACATATCAACCCGACAAAATCTTCCTCAGGATTACCCACTAATGTTTAATAATGAACAGTTATGTCCTGCATCATCCTTGAACATGCTTGGGGTTTCATTCTCTCAGGATATGTCTTGGAAAGAACATATTACTTCTCTTGTGAAATCTGCTTCCAAGAGATTAGGTGTGCTAAGCCGATTTCGTACTTTCTTTACCCCTGCACAGTTGTTGACCTTGTACACGGGTTTTATTCGCCCGTGTATGGAGTACAACTCTCATGTGTGGGGAGGCTCCCCACATGCAGCTCTTCTCTATAGGGTGGAGTCAAAGGCTTTTCGTCTCATTAACTCTCCTCCTCTTACTGATTCCCTTCAACCAATGTCTCTTCGCCGCACTGTTGCATCTTTATCTCTCTTCTATCGCTACTTCAATGGTCACTGTTCCTCTGAACTGTCTGTTTGCATCCCTCCACCTCTACGACGGGCACGTAGTACCCGTCTAGCAACAGACTCTCATCCCTTTTCTGTCCAGCTCTCTAATGCAAGAGTTAACCGTTACTCCCAGTCTTTTATTTATGCAACTGGTCAACTCTGGAACTGTCTTCCTCTGTCTGTATTTCCTACTTCCTATGATCTCCAGTCTTTCAAACGCAGTGTGTCCAGGCATCTCGAATTGAACGGATCTTGAATTTGGCTCTCTTTTGTGCTGTTTTTGCTTTTTCTTGGAAGGAACAGTATGCAGGCCCTTCTTCCATGCATAAAGAAAAAAAAAAAACCCTAGATATCATCACTTTTGTTTTATCTGTATTTACCCTTAAGCCCTTGTACGCCATACCATCTCTCCACTTCTTAAATCTTTCCTCCGCCTCCATTTCATTCTCTACAGTCAATACCAAATCATCAGCATACAGCACCTCCCATGGGAGTCCATCTCTGAAGTCACGTGAGAGGGCTGCAAGCACCATGATAAACAACAAGGGACTCAAAACTGACCCCTGATACACACCCACATTCACGGAAAACTCATCACTCATAGCTCCATTCACTCTTACCTGGGTGCGAGCACCCATGTACATGGCCATAACCACCCTAACCAGCTATTCTTCCAACCCTAGCTTTCTCATTGCCCACTTCACCACCTCTCTAGGGACTCTGTCAAAGGCCTTTTCCAAATCAACAAAAACAAAATACAATTCCCTTTTCTTTCCAATATATTTTTCCTGAAGCTGTCGAACAATGAATATGGGATCAGTGGTCCCCCTGCCTGGCATAAACCCAAACTGCATCTCATCGATATTCACTCTTTCTTTAATCATACCTTCTAGAACTCTCTCCATTACTTTCATTATCTGGTCTCAATGTGGGCAGAAATTTAATGTTGAGTAAATACGGGGACTCAACATTTTGCTCACTCTCTTCACGCATGCGCACCACGAGACAGTCCCGTGTTTAAGTTTTTTTTACAATGGATTTGTTTTCAAAACAAACGCACGAGGACCGTTACCATAGGTGTTCGAGGGCAATGGTGGGCCAACACTGTGGAAACTTGACCCTTTCACGACTCAGGACCGTTTGTTTTGAAAACAAATCCCTTGTAAAAAAAACTTAAACACCGGACTGTCTCATGGTGCGCATGCGTGAAGAGAGTGAGCAAAATGTTGAGTCCCAGTATTTACTCAACATTAAATTTCTGCCCACATAGAGACTGAATGAGTCAAAATACCCACCAGGCGTACTTTACAGTCTGAACAAACCTAGCTTGCACTTATTGTAGCAGAACTTAAATAATATAGGACCACTAAAATAATGGGTTGCCATCATATGCCATCAGTGATATTTTAATTTTCGTTTATGATAAATATAAACAATTCACACTATGTTATACAGTAATCCCTCCACTATTCGACGCAATAGAGCCAAAGGCATGTCCCGACAGTGGTCTTGTCCGAATATTGGGCCTGAAGCTCCAGCACTGGTCATTCGTGACCCTAACCTAACCTAACCTAAATCAGAACACTACCTTCCTACCTCCCTACTGGACATGTATAGCACTTATTTAGGTCCCTTTTCACACATTTTATGCACTAAATTATTGGATACAAAGCATCAAATACAGTAAATGATGTAAATTGTTACCAGGAAAATGGTTAGGTTAGGTTAGGTTATGACCGGACATGAAATTCACTGGCATTCACCATTTCCATAGCTGGTGCACTTAAAAACCATGCATGAAAAAATTAAATAGCAAGCAGGAAATTATGATTAACATTTAGGGAAATTTTTTAACACATTT
>JAGKTI010030906.1:0-12266 GCA_018397915.1 Birgus latro
TGTAGGCTGTCCGAACCCCAAAATGCCCAAAAATTCGAAAAAAATCCGAACAAAATCCAATTTTTTCTGACCATGTCAGTTTGAATTTCCCGCGCGCGCCGACTAGCTCCCTTCTCGCCCAAACTCCCTCTTACTAGTTCTGTCTCAACTCCTCTGAGTAGTGGACAGTTGTCGTATCGTTTGCGGTATTTTTGTTCTTGTTTAAATAATCAAAAGTCACAGTGCTAAGGATTAAGTGTAGTTAAACAATGGATTACTGGACATACTTCAAGAGCAATTATGACCACTGTAAAAACCTTAGAGATGGGGGTAAACAACAATCATGGACTGTAAGTAAACATTGTCAGCTGCTAAATATTTTCCATAATCACTTCTAAATCCTCATTCTCTGGTTACATTTTATTTACTTCATGCTTTGTGTACCATATTTGAGTGCACAGGCTGTGAAAGAGGTGATTTTCGTAGTGATTACCATGTCTCTTACATACGTTCACTATCTAGGCAACTGGTGAACATTTTTGCCCCACACACCTCTAAATCATAATTTTTCTGGTTACATTTTATTTACTTCATGCTTTGTGTCCCATATTTGAGTGCCTAGGCTGTGAAAAGGTGATTTTCTCAGTAATAATCATGTCTGCCTTTATAACCTCAAAATCATCATTTTGGGGTTAAAATTCGATTAATTCATGCTTTGTGCCAATTATTTATGTGAATGGGGGCTTAATTAAGTGCTCTGCATGTCCAGGAGGGAGGTAGGTAGGTAGGTGGTTTTCTGATTTCGGTTAGGTTAGGTTAGGGTCAAGAATGACCGGTGCTGTTGGTGAACAGTGAACACCTTTGCCATACCTAACTCTTTTTCTGGCAACAATTTATTTATTTGATGCTTTGTATCCCATATTTTAGTGCATAAGATATGAGAAATGATGATTTTCATAGTGATAGCCACGTCTGATACTTACTAAGCTGCCAACTCGTGAACACCCCTGCCTTACTCACCTCAAATTCATCATTTTTGGGTTAAAATTCAATTAATTCATGCTTTGTGCCAATTATTTATGTGAATGGGGTCTTAATTAAGTGCTATGCATGTCCAGGAGGGAGGGAGGTTGGTGGTTTTCTGATTTAGGTTAGGTTAGGTTAGGGTTAAGAATGACCAGTGCTGTTGGTGAACAGTGGACACCTTTGCCAGACCTAACTCTTTTTCTTGTAACAATTTATTTATTTGATGCTTTGTATCCATATTTTAGTGAATAAGATGTGAGAAATTATGATTTTCATAGTGATTGCCCCATCCTATACGTATTTACACTAAGCTGCCAACTCATGAACATCTATGCCTTACTTACCTCAAATTCATCATTTTTGGGTTAAAATTCAATGAATTCATGCATTGTGTCCATTATTTAATGCATATGGTGTGAGAAAGGGTGATTTTCATAGTGATTTCCATGTCTGATACTTACACTTGCTGACAAGTTGTGAGCACCTATGCCTTACTCACCTCTAAATCATCATTTTTAGTTTAAAATTCAGTTAATTCATGCTTTGTGTGCATTATTTATGTGAAAGGGGACTTAAATAAGTGCTATGCATGTCCAGTAGGGAGGTAGGTAGGTGGTTTTCTGATTTAGGTTAGGTTAGGTTAGGGTCATGAATGACCACTGCTGGAGCTTCAGGGCCACTATCCGGACAAGACCACTGTCCGGACATGCCTTTTGCTCTGTTACGTCATACATATATGTCTATGCATATATGTATATATTCGTTTACATGTAGCCATAGACATACTGTATATAAAGGATAAGTATGCATGTTAAAGATATGGGTTTGTGTACAGACATACATAATTATGCTGCATGCACATAAATATGATATATTCATATACCCTGTATACACATACAGGGAGACATATACAGACAAACCCCAGTTTAACGATGCAGTTAAGTAAAAACCCATCGCTAGGTGGGGTATTTTATCTTGGGGTAGATTAAACATGTAAAGTGCAGTAAAAATCCTCTGGTCAGACC
Source organism: Birgus latro (assembly GCA_018397915.1). NCBI lineage: Eukaryota > Metazoa > Arthropoda > Malacostraca > Decapoda > Coenobitidae > Birgus > Birgus latro. Next base: position 2,031 of record JAGKTI010030906.1, read on the forward strand.
ACCAATAATCCGAAAATCCCAATACTCCAAATTTCTCAAGGCAAAAGAATTCTCCCCCAATATCCCTGCTTGTCGTAAGAGGCGACTAAAAGGGTTGGTGGTGGGTTAGTGGCCCACCCTGTATAACAACTAACTACAAATACAAACAAGAAGCCTCGGACCAGGACTGACCAAAAGTTGACGAAAAAGGACCGGACAAAGGACTCGGTAAGGATTGCAACTTGGAATGTAAGGGGTATGAATGAGGAGGTGAAAGACAGAGAAAGATCGTACAGGTGCTTGAGAGTGTGAAAGTGGATATATGTGGAATAACTAAAACTAAATGGAGAGGTGAGAGAATGGGAGTACGGATAGGGTATATGCACGAGAGTAGGTGAGAATGAGAGGGCAAAAGAAGAAGTGTGTATTGCTGTGAGCAACAGATGGAGGGAGAATGTAAGAGAGTACGGATCAGTTGGGTCAAGCATTGTGGGTAAGAGTGAAAGTTCGACTACAAATGTGGGCGATTGTATGCATGTATGTGCCAATGCAAGATCGTGTAAGAAGAGTGAGAGAAGAGTTCTGAACAAATGTGGAAGCCTGCTTAGAAAAGTTTGAAAGGAATGAGAGAGTGTTTCTGATTGGAGATATGAATGGAAAAGTAGGGAATGAGAAGGTGGATGGAGTGGTTGGTGAGTGGGGTGTGCCTGCAGAGATGGATGAGAATGGCAGTGCTTTAGTGGACATTTGTGCAGGGAGGGGGTTGGTGTTAGCTAATACCCTCTTCAGGCACAAAATGATCCATAGGTATACATGGCGAGTGTTGAGAAGGATGGATGGTGAACTGAATGAACGGAAGGCAATGATTGACTGTGTGTGTGGACGAAAAGATTAGAAGATGTGTAATGGATGTAAGAGTATATGGAGGTTGGGGGAGTGGACTTTCTGACCACCACTTGGTGGTGGCCAGAATCAGAATCCAAACAAGATGGAGGAAGAGAAGAAGGGAAGGACAGGAGGAAGTAGTTCTTACAAGGAGGGTAGAAAAGTTACAAGAGGATGGAATAAAGGCTGAATATAAAAGGGAAGTGGAGGAGCGATTGGGTAAATATAGATTGGAGCAGATGGGGGACATGGAAGGTGTGTGCAAGATATTCACAGAAGAAATCTGTGCAGCATGTGTGGTGGTGTGTTGGGTGAAGAGAAGATGAAAGGGGGTTCAGGGAACAGCATGGTGGACTGAAGAGGTGAGAGAGGCTGTGGCACAAAAGAAGAAAGCATATAATGAGTGGATGAGGAACAGGGGCGTCGAAGAAGCTGAGAGTCGGACGAGAGAGTTATATGTAGAGAGGAGGAGGGAGGTGAAAAGATTATTAAGAGAGAGTAAGAAGAGAGTGGATGAGGAATTTGGAAGGAATTTGAGTGCAAAGTGGAGGGAATGTAAGAAAATGTTCTGGAAAGAGGTAAAGAGAGCTAGACAGGGTGCCAACGAAGTTAGCGGAGAAGGAAGAAAAAGGGAACAGATGGAGAGAACACTTTAATGAGTTGTTGAACATAGAGAATGAAAGTAATTCAAGTATAAGTGGCTGGGGAATGGCTGGGAGAAGGAGGGTTGCGAGAAGAAAGGAAGAAATCAGTAGGATGGAAGTGGTGGAAGCAATGAAAAAAGTTAAAATGGGGAAAGCCTTAGGAATTGATGGAGTGTATGGTGAAATGCTGAAGCATGGGGGAGAGATAGTAATAGGATGGATGTGGAAGATCTGCTGATTGGCCTGGGAGGAAGGTAGAGTCCCGGAGGATTGGAAGTCAAGTATAATTATTCCCATGTACAAAGGAAAAGGGGAAAAAGAAGTGTGTGGTAACCATAGGGGCATTTGCCTTCTTAGTGTAATAGGAAAAGTATATGTAATATATGGTAGGATACTTATTGACTGAGTTAGGGAAATAACAGAGGAATTAGTTGGAGAAGAACAAGGAGGTTTTAGGAAGGGAAGAGGTTGTGTAGATCAGATATTCATTCTTAGATCTTTAGTGGAAAAGTTTTAGAGAAGGGAAAGAAGTTGTATGCAGCCTTCATGGATTTGGAGAAAGCATATGACAGGGTGGATAGACAAGGATTGTGGAAAGTAGTAAGAATATATGGAGTAGATGGGAAGTTCTTGAAGGCCGTCAAGAGTATGTATGAAGGTGTTGAGGCTGCAGTGTATGTGGATAGTGAACTGAGTGAATTTTTTTGTTTGAAGGTTGGATTAAAACAAGGATGTGTCATGTCCCCATGGTTGTTCAGTCTGTATATGGATGGGGATATGAGATACAAGCTAGGGCAGTGGATGTTGGAGTGGCCCTAGTGAGAGAGGGCAGTGTTTGGAAACTCTCTGTGCTGTTGTTTGCAGATGATACTGTGTTGTTAAGTGGAGATGAGGGGGAGCTGCAAGGCTTGGTGGACGAGTTTGGAAGAGTGTGTAAGAAGCGGAATCTAAAAGTGAATGTAGGAAAGAGTAAAGTGATGGCTTTCGAAAGAAGTGAAGTCAGTGAAGGTACAGTGAGGTTGGATGAGGAGGAAATGGAAAATGTGAGTGCATTTAGGTACTTGGGTAGTGTGATGAGAAAGGATGGAAGTTTGGAGGGTGAAGTACTTGAAAGGATACAACAGGGAAGAAAGGTTGCTGGTTTCTTGAAAGCAGTGATAAGAAACAGGGAAGTGAGCATGGGAGTGAAAAAGCTACTACCTGACAGTATTGTGATACCAACTCAAACGTATGGAAGTGAAGCTTAGACCATGTTGGAGGGTCAGAAGTCAAGAGTGTGAGCAATGGAAATGAGTTATTTGAGAGGAGCATATGGTGTCACAAGGAGAAACAGACTAACAAATGAGGAAGTGAAGGAGCATTGCGGTGTGGATGTGGATGTGGTGGGAAGCGTTAGGAGAAACACATTGAGGTGGTTTGGCCATGTGGAGAGGATGGAGAGTGAGAGACTGATGAGGAGAGTGTATGTGAGTGAGGTGGAGGAGGGAGAAGGAGGGGGAGGCCAAGGATGAGACAGAGAGATGGAGTGGGGAGGTATATGAGGGAGGGGGGTGTGAGCTGAGAGCAGGGCAATGAAATGGCGGGGAATAGGGCAACATGGAGGGAATTTGTTTGTGGCCACCTTTTACGGGATTAAGGTGTCTGGCAGTAGATAGATCTGGGCTGGACTTCTTCCTGCCTGCAACGATTCATCTATACTTCTGTGCATTTCCGGTGAGTAAACAATAATCCATATCATTTTAAGTGTTTAGTCAATGATCATGTACAGTAATACCTCTATATATAATACCCCTAGATGCAATACCCCAATACGATAGGGGTAGAAGTACTACCATACCCCATCTAACAATGGCCAAACCCCAGTTTAACGATAGGTTTTGGTTGTTTTCACTGATTTTGGTGATATTTTAGACTAAATTTGTGTGTTTAGGTTGAGTTATAAACTGTTTTCAGACTTAGATTAATGCCTTTTAGCCTTAGGTGGGGTGAACATTGTCACTTTTGGGGTACAGTTTACTAAGCTTGACTTTTTCCAGACTTATATTTGAAAATTTTCGGATTTTGTTTGTTGGTTTTAGTGAGTTACTTACAGGTATTAGGCTTAAGTTAGCTTCCTTGACAGCTGTTAGGCCATTTACATTGGCTTTAAACTTATTTTTTGGGCACATTTGGGTGGGTTTTTGGCTTGGTTTGGGGGGAAACCCAAGGCTGGTAAACGCTCCACGTTAAAAGTTCCCTGATATACGATATCCTGCCTAATGATGGGGTTTTACCTAACTAGTTACATCGTTAAACCGGGGTATGTCTGTACATATTTGTAATGTTTTCAAAGGGCCCTCCCAGTAATCATAAAAAAACAATAGCCCGAAAGAACTTCGGTCCCCTGCGATTCGGATTACAGGGCTTTTATTGTATAGGGATGCGTTTTTGAGCCTTGGGTTCCCCATCCAGCCAAGTCCTAAACCCACCCAAATGAGTCCAAAAACAAGTTTAAAGCCAATCTAAATGGCCTAACAGCTGTAAAAGAAGCTAATCTAAGCCTAAAACCAGTGCCTGTCTTGCATGTACCCAGTCAAGGTCAAGGTTACTGGAGAATGTAATCTCTGTCTTGTATTCAAACTCAATAGAGAAAAAGCAGCAGCATTGTATACAGTACAATCCCTCCATCAGACAGTCCAGGGACAATTAAATAAACATCTGTTATGCACAATAATAATGTATGAATGACACAGAAACGTCCAAGGTGTGAACTGTTGTGATGGAGAATCGTTGATGTTTTGACGGGAAATTCTCTTGATGGGGAATGTGATCAATGATGCAATCAGGATAGCCTTTTCAACGGCCGCTTTTTATGTCATTTTTGTTATTGTTCTGGTTGCTGAGTTCCTTTGTTTTCTTCTCTCTTATTTTCCAACATTTATTTAGAAATTCCTTTGTTTTTTTAAAGCGTTTTCCCTTGAACAACCCAAATATAAACACATGGTTTATCGATCAATGATGCCATCGGGATAACCTTTTCAATGGCCTCTCTTTATGTTGTTTTAGCTACTGTTCTAATTGCTGAGCTCCTTTATTTTCTTCTCGTATTTTTCAACATTTATTGTATATGAGAGAGGGGGGTGTGAGTTGGGAGCGTGGTAGTGAAATGGCAGGGGACAGAGTGACATGGAGGCGATTTGTTTGTGGCCACCCCATGCGGGATTGAGGCGTCTGGCAATAGATAGATAGATAGAGAAATTCTTTTGTATTTTTGAAGCGTTTTTCCTTAAACAGCCAGAATGTAAACACAAGAGTTATCGATGTCACAATTTTCACCAGTGCATGAAATATTTACTTTCTAAGGCTTTCATTATTATCAATATTTATTCAAAATTATTATTATGCATTTCATGACAGGTTAGATGGCGGATCAGTGGTCAAACACAAAATATTCTTTGTTGAGTTGCCTAGTTGTCCACACTGTTTTATACCTTGTCAAATGGGCAAGAATCCGCACCCCAAATGACAGTGTTCACTCCACCAGTGACAAAAACACATTAATCTAAGTCTAAAAACAGTTTATAAATCAACCTAAACACAAAATTTAAGTCTAAAACACCATCAAAATTGTTAAAAATAAAAAGATAAAACCTATTGCAAAACGGGTTAGGCCTACGATAGGTAGGATTGGGTGGTATTTTTACCTCCATCACTATTCTGGGAGTGAGAGACTGACGAGGAGTGTATGTGAGTGAGGTGGAAGGGGGAAAAGGGAGGGGGAGGCCGATGATGGGATGGAGTGGAGAGGTATATGAGAGAGGGGGGTGTGAGCTGAGAGCAGGGCGGTGAAATGGTGGGGAACAGAGCGACATGGAGGCAATGGGGTCTTTCAAAGCTGATGGCTCTGCGCATTGGACAGACACATTCCCTGCGCTGTTTAAAAAGCACATTTCTCTTTATTAAATATCTACACTGCTGTGAGAAACTGTTAATCATAGTAATGTCATATACCGTAATGTAAATAATACCAATAAAACACGTATATATATAACGTAGCGTGAATTGTTCATACTTATCATAAACGAAAATTAAAATATCATTGATGGCATATGGTGACAACCCGCCATTTTAGTGGTCCTATATTATTTAAGTTCTGCTACAGTAAGTGCAAGCTAGGTTCTGAACATAGTTTGTTCAGACTGTAAAGTACGCCTAGTGGGTATTTTGACTCATTCAGTCTCTATTCGTTTCGTTTCGTTTTTGAAGGCTCCAACATGCTTGCATGCGTCGGCCTTGGTCACCTAATGGCGGCTCTCCACGCTGCTCAGTCCCTGGCAGCCTCCCTGTTCAGTCCCTTAACCCTTAAGTCACACTTAATGACCTCGTCCCATGTCTTTCTCGGTCTACCCTTCCCAACCCCTCCCCCAATATTAACACCTCTCACCCTCTGTACCCAATTATCATCCCCCATCCTCTCCACATGTCCAAACCACCTCAGCCTACCTCTCCTCATCACAACACCAATACACTCCAGTCCCATCCTACATCTCAACTCTTCCATCGTAAACCCTGCCTCCCCAGGCCTTGCAAGCAGGGACACACTGCACATCCACCTAATCATTGTCATTTCTGTAATTTTAAACCTGCGAATATCCTCTTCCTTTACTGCCCAGGTCTCACTACCAAACAGCATCACACTCCTAACACATGCTGCATACAAAGACCCCTTAGCACGTAAGGAGAGTCCTTTCAATGTCAGGAGAGGCAACAGCTCCCTGAACTCCAACCATTTCTCACCCTAGCAACCGAGCTAACTCCAGCCCCACCTCTGGCACATAACATGTCTCCCAAATAACGAAACTCCTCCACACACTCAAGAGACTCACCTGCAAGTTCAACCCTCTCACGCCTAACAATCTCCACCTGCTCTCCTTGACACGCCGCATACATGAAATCAGCATCATCTCACAGTCTACCTCTAATACCACTACATCTCTTGTGCACCCACTTATCACAAACACTACACAAGATGGAATTACTTCCCACACCCCTGTGGCAAACTGCGCATGGCCACTCTTCCTCTCCTCAGATTGTACTGCCATCAACCCATGGAATGATTATTGCTTCCATGGCCGGGAGCCATCTGAGTGTGCCTTGCGCGTTACGGAGGTTATTCTCTCAGGCATGGAAGCATACATTCCTTTCTCATATCCTCCGATGCTGTCCGCAACAAGGAGAGGGCCTATAAGAGGTACCGGAGCCAACCCACCTCTGAATCACACCTTTTATATATTTCTACCCGGAATCGTGCTAAGTCTGTTCTTCGCTCTGCTAAAAACAATTTCATCCGTGCTAAATGTTCCCAACTCTCCAACTCGAATTCTTCTCGGTCCTTCTGGCACCTTGCCAAAAACCTTTCTAACAACTTTACCTCATCATCCTTCCCTCCTCTTTTCTACTCTGATGGCTCTGTAGCTATTTCTTCTACTGATAAAGCAGATCTCTTTGCTCAGACTTTCTCCTCCAATTCCACCTTAGACGATTCCGGTGCTATTCCTCCATCACTTCCCCCCTCTGACTTCCTATTGTCTGACATTAAAATTTCTTCAGCTGATGTGTTCTCTGCCATTACTGGCCTCAATACTAAAAAGGCATACGGTCCTGATGGAGTCCCTCCTGTTGTCCTCAAAAACTGTGCTTCTGTGCTTACACCCTGCCTAGGTAAACTCTTTCGCCTTTGTCTCTCAACTTGTACCTTTCCTTCTTGCTGGAAGTTTGCTCTCATTCAGCCAGTCCCAAAGAAGGGTGACCATTCCCAACCCTCTAACTATCGTCCAATTGCTTTAACATCCTGCGTATCAAAAGTTTTCGAGTTAATTCTTAACAGAAAAATTTTAAAGCACCTTTCCTGTCACAACCTTCTTTCTGATCGTCAGTATGGGTTCCGTCAGGGACGCTCCACTGGCGATCTTCTCACCTGCCTTTCAGACTCTTGGTCATCCTCCCTTCGGGACTTTGGCGAAAGCTTTGTCATTGCACTTGACATCTCAAAGGCTTTCGATCGAGTCTGGCATAAATCTTTAATTTCCAAACTGCCCTCCTACGCTTTCTATCCTTCTATCTGTGCCTTCATCTCTAGCTTCCTTCTGGTCGTTCTATAGCCGCTGTTGTAGACGGCCATTGTTCCTCTCCTAGACCTATCAACAGTGGTGTTCCTCAGGGTTCTGTCCTATCACCTACTCTCTTCCTTTTATTCATCAATGACCTTCTAAGCTGTACATCTAACCCTATCCACTCATATGCTGATGATTCCACCCTTCACCTTTCCATTCGGTTCCCGCAACGTCCATCTCAGCAGTTACTTCAACAAAAAAGGGATGAGGCTATGGCACACCTAATGTCTGATTTGGCTCGTATCTCTGATTGGGGTAAAAATAATCTTGTTATTTTCAATGCATCAAAAACTCAGTTCTTACACATATCAACCCGACAAAATCTTCCTCAGGATTACCCACTAATGTTTAATAATGAACAGTTATGTCCTGCATCATCCTTGAACATGCTTGGGGTTTCATTCTCTCAGGATATGTCTTGGAAAGAACATATTACTTCTCTTGTGAAATCTGCTTCCAAGAGATTAGGTGTGCTAAGCCGATTTCGTACTTTCTTTACCCCTGCACAGTTGTTGACCTTGTACACGGGTTTTATTCGCCCGTGTATGGAGTACAACTCTCATGTGTGGGGAGGCTCCCCACATGCAGCTCTTCTCTATAGGGTGGAGTCAAAGGCTTTTCGTCTCATTAACTCTCCTCCTCTTACTGATTCCCTTCAACCAATGTCTCTTCGCCGCACTGTTGCATCTTTATCTCTCTTCTATCGCTACTTCAATGGTCACTGTTCCTCTGAACTGTCTGTTTGCATCCCTCCACCTCTACGACGGGCACGTAGTACCCGTCTAGCAACAGACTCTCATCCCTTTTCTGTCCAGCTCTCTAATGCAAGAGTTAACCGTTACTCCCAGTCTTTTATTTATGCAACTGGTCAACTCTGGAACTGTCTTCCTCTGTCTGTATTTCCTACTTCCTATGATCTCCAGTCTTTCAAACGCAGTGTGTCCAGGCATCTCGAATTGAACGGATCTTGAATTTGGCTCTCTTTTGTGCTGTTTTTGCTTTTTCTTGGAAGGAACAGTATGCAGGCCCTTCTTCCATGCATAAAGAAAAAAAAAAAACCCTAGATATCATCACTTTTGTTTTATCTGTATTTACCCTTAAGCCCTTGTACGCCATACCATCTCTCCACTTCTTAAATCTTTCCTCCGCCTCCATTTCATTCTCTACAGTCAATACCAAATCATCAGCATACAGCACCTCCCATGGGAGTCCATCTCTGAAGTCACGTGAGAGGGCTGCAAGCACCATGATAAACAACAAGGGACTCAAAACTGACCCCTGATACACACCCACATTCACGGAAAACTCATCACTCATAGCTCCATTCACTCTTACCTGGGTGCGAGCACCCATGTACATGGCCATAACCACCCTAACCAGCTATTCTTCCAACCCTAGCTTTCTCATTGCCCACTTCACCACCTCTCTAGGGACTCTGTCAAAGGCCTTTTCCAAATCAACAAAAACAAAATACAATTCCCTTTTCTTTCCAATATATTTTTCCTGAAGCTGTCGAACAATGAATATGGGATCAGTGGTCCCCCTGCCTGGCATAAACCCAAACTGCATCTCATCGATATTCACTCTTTCTTTAATCATACCTTCTAGAACTCTCTCCATTACTTTCATTATCTGGTCTCAATGTGGGCAGAAATTTAATGTTGAGTAAATACGGGGACTCAACATTTTGCTCACTCTCTTCACGCATGCGCACCACGAGACAGTCCCGTGTTTAAGTTTTTTTTACAATGGATTTGTTTTCAAAACAAACGCACGAGGACCGTTACCATAGGTGTTCGAGGGCAATGGTGGGCCAACACTGTGGAAACTTGACCCTTTCACGACTCAGGACCGTTTGTTTTGAAAACAAATCCCTTGTAAAAAAAACTTAAACACCGGACTGTCTCATGGTGCGCATGCGTGAAGAGAGTGAGCAAAATGTTGAGTCCCAGTATTTACTCAACATTAAATTTCTGCCCACATAGAGACTGAATGAGTCAAAATACCCACCAGGCGTACTTTACAGTCTGAACAAACCTAGCTTGCACTTATTGTAGCAGAACTTAAATAATATAGGACCACTAAAATAATGGGTTGCCATCATATGCCATCAGTGATATTTTAATTTTCGTTTATGATAAATATAAACAATTCACACTATGTTATACAGTAATCCCTCCACTATTCGACGCAATAGAGCCAAAGGCATGTCCCGACAGTGGTCTTGTCCGAATATTGGGCCTGAAGCTCCAGCACTGGTCATTCGTGACCCTAACCTAACCTAACCTAAATCAGAACACTACCTTCCTACCTCCCTACTGGACATGTATAGCACTTATTTAGGTCCCTTTTCACACATTTTATGCACTAAATTATTGGATACAAAGCATCAAATACAGTAAATGATGTAAATTGTTACCAGGAAAATGGTTAGGTTAGGTTAGGTTATGACCGGACATGAAATTCACTGGCATTCACCATTTCCATAGCTGGTGCACTTAAAAACCATGCATGAAAAAATTAAATAGCAAGCAGGAAATTATGATTAACATTTAGGGAAATTTTTTAACACATTT
>JAGKTI010030907.1:0-12265 GCA_018397915.1 Birgus latro
TTAGCACGGATGAAATTATTCTTAGCAGAGCGAAGAACAGACTTAGCACGATTCCGTGGCTCAGTGGGTTAGAGCGCTCCGCTCTGGCTGTAGGGTCGGAGGATCGAATCCACCCAAGGGTCATTGGTAGACATCAGGAAGGGCATCCGGTCATAAAATGCTACACGCTCCAATCCAAAAAAAAGGCCGACGCATACAAGCATGTTGCAGCCTTCAAAAAACGAAACCCGAAACCATGTGATTCAGGGGTGGATTGGCTCTGGAACCTCTTATAGGCCCTCTCCTTGTTGCGGACAGCATTAGAACAAGCGTGATTAAACCAAGGCTTTCTTGCATTAGTCAAAGGATATGAGAAAGGAATGTATGCTTCCATGCCCGAGAGAATAACCTCCGTAATGTGCAAGGCACACTCAGATGGCTCCCGGCCATGGAAGCAATAATCATTCCAAGGAAAATCAAAGAAGTACTGCCTGAGGGCCTCCCAATCTGCAGCTCAAAGGTGCCATAGGCGGCGTTTCTTTGGAGGGTCCACAGGCCGTACTGGAGTGATAGGACAGGTTAAGGTAATAAGGTTATGATTGGAGGAGCCCAACGGAGAGAAAAGATTAACAGTTTAAGCAGAAGGATTAGTTGTTAGGAAAAGGTCAAGTATGTTGGAACTCTCTCCAAGGCCGTCAGGGATACGGGTAGGGTGCTGTACAAGCTGCTCTAGGTCATTAAGGATTGAAAAGATGTAGGCTTGTTCACCAGGTGGATCAGTGAAAGGAGAGGAGAGCCAAAGGTGGTGGTGAACATTGAAATCTCCTAGAATGGAGATTTCAGAGAAAGGAGAAATGGATAGAATGTGTTCCATCGTAGAAGTAAGATAGTCAAAGAATTTTTGATAGTCAGTAGAATTAAGAGATAAGTAAACAACACAGATATATTTAGTCAGAGAATGGCAGGAAAACCGAAGCCAGAGAGTAGAGAATTCAGAAGAATCAAGTTCAGGAACACGAGAGCAAGATAGATCGTTGCATACATATACGCAACAGCCACCTTTGGCTTTGAAATGAGAATAGAGAAAGTAGGAGGATACAGAAAAGGGTTTGCTGTCAGTTGCCATAACATGTGAGAGAGTGAGTGAGTGAGTGAGAGAATGAGTGAAAGAGAGAATGAATGAGTGAGAGAATGAGTGAGTGAGTGAGTGAGATGGGGTGGAGGTGGGGGTTAGGAGGGCAATTTGGCTTTCTTATCTCCCTCCCTCTCCCCCCCCCCTCCCCCCCCCCCCCATGTCTCCCTCCCCATCCTCTCCCCCCTCCGCCTGCTTGTCTCCCTCCCTGTCCCCCTGCCCTCCCCCTCCATCTCCCTCCCTCTCCCCCCACCCTCCCCCACCCCTGTTTATCTCCCTTCCCATCCCCTTGCCCTTCCCTTTCCCCCATCGCTTCCTCACCCCCACTGTGTCCCTCCCTGCCCTCTCCCACCCCTGTATGCCTCCTTCTTCACCCTCCCTCACCCCCACATGTCTCCCTCCCCATCCTCTCACCCCTACGCCTGCTTGTCTCCCTCCCTGTCCCCCTGCCCTCCCCCTCCTCCGCATCACTCGCTACCCATCAGTTGCCCTCCCACTGCCTCACCTTCCTGAAGTGTTTGCTGTCCCGTTTTTTTAGCAATAGTATTGTTTATGAGGACAACAACATTGCCTGTGGTGTCTCCATGGTGTCTCTGTGTCAGTCTCTATTGATTGAGTAAGGTGCTTTATATGAGAGCTTGAGTTTGGGCCTGGAATGAATCTCTTGGCTTTTCTTCAGTATCTAATGGAAAAGATTGCTTTGATATCCATCATCTTGCTGACCGAACACTCACACTGGTACACAGCGCTGCCGGAAATTGGCGTGTGTGTGTGTGTGTGTGTGTGTGTGTGTACAGTAATATCTCAGTTATCTGTTGTTGCAATATCTGGTCCGAAGCAATATCCGGTGCTTTTTGCTGTGCTCTGTTGAAACAAAATCTGGCAAAATTAGGCAATATCTGGCTCAGAAACAGGAACAGGAAGCAGTCGGTATTGCTATACATTTTTCAGTGGTAATGTATATCATACAGCTCAGACACTGACCCAATTGACATGCAGACAGACCTCACAACACCAGCCAATCACAGTGTGTTGTGGGAGCAGCCCTTGCAATGCACCAAGCCAATTGTCGCTCTCTCAATCTCTCTCATGGATGCCGTATAGTGAGGACATATCTGTGTGTTGTGCATTTATGACCCATGTGGTGGCTACCCCCTAGTGCAGTGACTTAACCTGTGGCCCTCTGTGCTGGAGTAACCTTTGTGGGAGCCATTCGTCACTAGACCTTGTGGGATTAAGTGCACTGTTCTGTATAGTGTACTACTACACCCTCCATTGATGCCATCAGTTGGTGAGTGCAGTATGATTATAATTATATTATGTACTGTATTGCTGTACTTTATGTACTGTGTTAGTACTGTGTTGTGTTTTTTGCATGATTATAATCTTTTACTCATGGGTAATATTGTTGGAAAGAGTTTTGGATAGAGGGTCGAGATGGATAGCTTAGGGTAGTGACACATTATCTGGCTCAGTACCGAATGGGTACCATAGCTGATTGTGGGTACTGACTTAGTGTCCAGTGTTTCGCATTATTCGGCATAGGGGTTGGGTGAATTATGCCAGACAGCTGGGAGATTACTGTATGTATAAAATGTACAGTATGTATATGAGCCCTGATGAAAAAGTGTCTGACCTTTAGCTGATGAAAGAAAACAAGCCTACTAACTGAGTCTGGACTTCAGTCCCCTTCAAAGTATACCCCTTAGGACTCAACACACTTAGCCCAGTGGTTCTTCCATTTACATTTTGTAAAGTCAGTTTTGGGGATTGCCAACAAGATCGTTATTGCATTTGTCTTTATTGCATTTATGTCCTCAAATCTCAAACCCCTCAGTGGCATCTTCAATTAGGGAAATGGCCAAAAGCCACAGGGAGGCATGTCAGGAGAGTAGGGAGCCTGCCAGACCTCTGTGATACTGTGTTTGGCCAAAAAATCCTAGATGAGATGGGATGAGTGGGCTGGAGCTTTTTTGTGGTGGAGATTCCAGTCCTATGCCTCCCACAACTCTTCTCTTGTGACGCATTGCATTCTGTAGGCGACAGAGAACTCCCTGGTAGTACAGTGCATCCTTCAACTTTGCGAATTTTAACTTTGCGATTCACCAATTTTGCGAGGTAGTTCCAAAAGTCATGTATTTTTTAACAACCACAACCATGCCGAGAATTAACGATGCATAACCTGGCCAATATCCTCGCCGTCATTGACCAGCTGAAAGAAACCATCATGAGCAACGATTGTGACCAATTTAGGCTCAGGAAGCATGCCACGGTGTTGACAGGGCCCTTCGCTTTTATGCTGACCTCCACAGAGATGGGGTTAACAAGAGGAAGCATTCTCTAATCACAAAATTCATGAGAACCCCAAGAGACCCTGCCCATTGACCAGCCGTCCTGCCACCCCTTCCCAAGCAGCCAGCGATCCTAGCATCCCTAACCTTTTTGATTCTGATGACCCCAGTGATGATTCTGACTTCGAGGGATTCATGAGAGAGGCAGAGAAAACACAACAAGATGTGGAAATATCTGCTGACAGTGATAGTGATGACGTAGGCCCCACGGGGCCACAGTAGCCACACCCAAGGCTTGCGCCACCGCCAGTCCTGTACACCATGCCAGTCTTCACATCAGTGTAAATGTTTTTTTTTTTTTATGTTTCTTACCTGTGATGTTTTCCTATTAATATTACTGTACAGTACATCAGTTCATGTTTGTTTCATTTTTCATCGTAAAATTAAGAGGTAGAGTTGAGAGAAAGAGTGGGAAAAAGTGCTTACCTTGGGGTGATGTCGACCAGTTTGCCTTTATTTCATATATTTAATTGTTTGAATTTTGCGAATTTTGATTTTGCGAGGGTTTTTGTTGACCATATTCTCGCAAAATTGGAGGAAGGACTATACTCTTTATTGATTGTTTGGTCTTCTGGAGTGTACACATAATGAACAGTACCTGGTAGCCAAAAAAAAACTGTCAGCATGAGCTTCATCATGCATCAAACCTGCCATGCCTTTGTTGGTCTTGGTGGTTTTAGTGACTTCCAATGTGATAACTGAGATTTCGTTTCTGGGTCATATCCATAAACCTAAGACTCTTTTCTAGTAACCATAATACCTTCATGAAGTTCGAAGTCTGTTTAACAACGTTCAACATGTCCCTAGTGACATCAGAGCAGAGGTCTTGCTGCTTGGATTTCTGAAGCATTGGCACAAAATTTGCTGCAACCCAGAGTTTTGCCATATCTTCAATCAAAATTATTTGTGCCAAATCATAGCCAATGCCAAGTTTATTTTCAGTTTCTCTTATTGTAAGTGGTTTCCCATCACTAGGGCACAAAATTTCTCAATTACTTTTGGATTTCTGCTTGTGGAAGACCTGCCTGAATGTTTATCGCTCTCCACTGATGTATGGCCATTTTTGAAGGGATTGTATCATTTGTATTGTATTGTCTATAAAGTCTCCAACATGCTTGCATGCATCAGCTGTAGTTACCTAATGGCAGCTTTCCCACTGCTCAATCACTGGCAGCCTCCCTAATCAGTCCCTTATTCCTGAGGTCACACTCTGTTACCTCATTCCAGATCTTTTTTTTAGTCTGCCTCTTGCAACCTTACCCCTGACATTGTGCACCCAATTGTCAGCCTCTATCCTCTCAACATCTTAATTTACCTCAATACACTCCAGTGCCATCCTTCCTCTCAACCCACCAGTCATAATCCTAGCCCCCCCCCCTTTCCAGGTCTTGCATTCAAGGACGCACTATACATCCATCAAATCATTGTTATTTCTGTATGTTTGAGCTTATGAATATCCTCTTCCTTTGCTGGTCAGCTCTCACTACTATACAGCATTCCACTCGTAACACATGCCTCATTCAAGGATCCCTTGGTATGGATGGAGAGCCCCCTCAATGTTAGGAGAGGCAACAGCTTCCTGCACTTCCCCTCACCCACCTCTTACCTTAGCGAGAGCAGCACATGACATATCCCTAAAATAATAAAACTCTTCTGACATTCAAGAGACCTGCCAGCAAGATCAGTCCTTTCTTGACTGACTCTCTCTACATGCTCACCCTGACACACCGCACACATGAAATCAGCATTATCTTGCAATCTACCTCTACACTCCATCTCTTATGTAGAGCATGACAGTGCACAGGATGGAGTTACTTCCCACACCTTTGTGGCAGGCTGTACATGGTCACACTCCCTCTGCTTTGAGAGTACTGCCTCCAGCTCTAGATATCATCACTTTTGTTTTATCTGCATTTTCTTGCAAACCCTTGTGCCCCTTTCCCTCTCTCCACTTCCTAAATCATTCCTTTGCCTCCCTTTCATTCTCAGCAATTAACATCATAAGCATACAAAATCTCCCATAGGAGGTCATTTCTGAAGTCATGTGAGAGGGTTTCAAGCACCATGATAAACAAGAAGCCTTCTTCTAGCAGGTGACATAGAGAGCAATCCAGGACCCATTAACAAATACACATGTCCAACGTGCTCAAACCCTATCATTTCGAGTCGACAGACAAAGGGTTCAGTTCGGTGCAATTCCTGCAAGAACTGGATCCATTTCACCTGCACAACACTTGCATCCAGAGAACATTACACAGACACTTGGACCTGCTCCTTATGCTCCTTCCCCCCACCCACTAACCCCCCACCAGCCCCTCTCCTACTTCCTCCACACCACCTCAGCCTAACCCACCGATCCTTCCCACACCATCCAATCCCCCAACCCCTTCCATTCCACCCCAATCTAATTCACCTCAACTCTTATCTCTTTCACAGCCTTCTCCTGTTCCTTCCCTTCAACCCACATCCCCACCTCCCCCCCACTGCAGCCCCATGAATTCTTCAAATAAACTAGATGACATAAACACCAAAAAACAGTAACTCACACAAATCGTCAAACAACAAAACATACACATTGTCATCTTACAAGAAACAAAAGTAACTGAACACTACTATAATGCTTTCATTTACCCTCATTACATTCATGACATATTCCCCCTATTTTTCCATAACCAGCACACCTGCACCACCACATCCATCTGCACTGCCATGCCAAAATAGTTTATATCTACAATCCCTCCCATCAGTCATTGTGGCTGATCCACCCTTGTACCTAACCTTCTCTCCACAACCAACCTCCACCCACCTCCTTTCCATGTCCTCAGCTATTCCCCTGCTCTACCCTTCAAACTACCCACATTCCAAGATGCCACTCAGATCAGCTAGCTATATTGAAATAGTAATACTGTACTGAATAAGATCCTGCTGATTTTTGGCAGGTTATCTGCAACGTTATGACAAGTTAGCACTGTGGTGTCTGTTTTCTTCCTAAGGGACAGGAGCGAGATTGTGGTGGAGAACTTGGCCAAGTTCGTGGAGGAGCAACAGTGTAAAGTGGGAAGTGCCCCTATTCTGTTGTGTGGCCATCCCGACACTTCACTGCACATGATCCTGCAGCACTTGGCTGTCAAACTCGCAGCTGACTTACCTTCCTTGGTGCTGTTGCTGGTTGATCCCTGGCAGTGGTCTCAAGTGTCATCTGCACAAGAACTGTTGGAGCAAGTTAACACATACCTTGTAGACCTTGCACCTTACACCCTGGGCAAGTTTGATGTTGAGGATGTGAAGGCTTTACTTGGGTTGTACTGGGAACAGATCGTGTTCCTGGTGGACTGTAGATTTGAAGTGCCAAGTTCAGTGCGATGCGAGATGCAGAAGGGCACGTGGGTTCTGACACACCGGGGCCATCCAACTGATGTACTGGATTGGCAGGTTCTGCAGGTACATGAGTACACAGAGTCACAGGTGGAGCAGGTGTTGAAGAAGAAGAAAACTGTTAAGGCTGACTTACTTTCACTCTATCAGGCCTGCCAATACAAACCAGTCATTGCCTCACATGACATGATAAATGCTTTTGCTATGATGGCTAGACGAGCTCGTTCCAACACAGAGTGCGAGTTTGCAGAATTTTATGTCAGTGAGCAGTTGAAATCATTTGGTGATCCTGACAATGTAGTGTGCAAACTTGGTGAAATTGCTTTTCAAGCTGCATTAAAGGGCAGGACTGTTTATTCAAATCATGCACTTGCAGAGGTACCTGACACGATAAAGACAAGTTTTCTGGAAGCCTGTGGAAGCAAGGGGTATACTTTTGCACAGGCTATAGCTCGAGATTTTGTGATTGCTAAGTTTGTGAGTCAGAATCCTGATCGTGTATGTAAAGACTGGGTGCAAAAAGCAGAACAATTAAACAGAGCATTCTGTTTCACCTGCTATCTTTGGAGCAAAAATCTCCATTGTCTCAAGCGCAATGAACACCACATTAAGGACTTCCTTGAATCCATGTTCCTAAGTGATCTCGGTAACAAATGTGGCAAAAAGGGAATCAAAGATCAGAAAAAAAGATCAGGTATAAAGAGAATGAAGAATTGGAAGTTTATATTAGATATGGATGAAGCATGTGGGCAGAGACTGGTGCTGAAGCTGCTTGCAGATATTATCTCTCATTTTCCCCACTGGATGTTCCCAGCAGATTTGTATTTGACCAGTGATAAGCTCAGAAGATTAGAAAAAATACTAAAGAATGTGAAGCTTGATAGATCTGTCACCATTGAGATAGAAAGCAGTATAAATTCAGTATCTTTACCAGAACTTTGGAACATATTAAAGCACTTAAACAACTTACAAAGAAAAGCATATGTCAAGATGGTGGTGGCATATGACACAGCAGAGTTTGAGAGAATTGCACAGCTGCCAGATGCCATTGCTGGGAGTGACAGTGATGTTTTCATTATTTGCTATTCTGGACCTATGCTTTGCAAAGACATTCCAGACTTTTTAAAGTGTGGATGCATGGGGCAGCTGAGAGAGTTGGATGTGACCGTGTATGATGTGGTTTCGTTAAAGCAGATGCTTTCGTGTCGGCCATTAAAAGCACTAGAATACATGAGAGTTGTGGTGGATTTAAAGGTATCACAGCAAACCCAGTCCACCCCAAACACTATCCCAATCCCAGCAAATGTTGATTTACAATTGATCATCAAGTACTTTGACAAAATTCAACAGTTACTTGACAGTTTTTATGATAAATACCACCTCAAATCCCTCAGCATTCATGATTTGGTGGTTTCTGACAACTTCAAGATAGATTTTACTACATTTACAAACTTGAGAAGTTTAAACTTCAGGTACAAACCTGCAACATGCAAGTCAAAGGCAGTAGAAGGAAACATAGAGTTACATGCTAATGCTATAGAAAATCCCAATGATGCCCTTGTAAGGCAATATGGGATGCTTACTTTGGTGAATATGCCACTGCCTCAAAGTGTAGAACGACTGCTGCTTAGAAACGCCTACTTTTACAAGGACAGCAATCAGTACTTGCTTTGGCCGTTACTAGAGAAAGAGAGACACACCAAACTGGTAAGGCTGGTGATACTGGATTGTATGCTGACTCTTTCCGGAGCGAGGATGGTAGTGAGCCGTAGGAGTGAGGAGAATCTGGAAACCCTTACAAAGAGATTGAGAGTCCATGGGTTTCAGGACACAGAGGTGCAGCAACTGGTGGACAAAAAGGCTCGTTTGTCTAAAGATGAGCGGCTGGCTAGGAAATGGAGAAAGCCTGAGGGGAGGGAGGTGGTGATATTGTCTGAGGTGAGTTTGTGTAACTTATGCAAGAGATTCCCTTGCTTATGCCCAGTTCAAGATGGCCAAGACATCAAGGACACCCTTGATACAGTCTCAGGATTGATTGCAGACATATACACCTATAACATTCTCACTTTCTCCTACACTAGTGAGGTGTGTTCAGTGAGGAAGGATGTATGTGGGGACCTTAATGTGCAGTGTGTTGTTTCTGTACTCAGTGATGATAAAGCTCTCTCTCTGAATGCATCATCTGGCACACCTCTCCATACCCTTTTCCTTTGTCTTACCTTAGCTCAGGTTATAACACTGAAAGGTACCACCCTCTCCCCAGTAGGAGTTCAAGCTGTAATCCAACAGTTGTGTTACGTAAAACAGAAGCATGCACCCAATTGGATGAAATCTGTAACAAGTAAAAGAGAAGCAGATATGGAAGTGGGTGCAGGAAGTGCAGAAGGGATAGAACCATTCAACCTTAGCATTGAGACCAACTGGTGTCCAACGTATGATGTACGAGCCTCCCTTGACCAGCTGTTCCAGGTTGTGAAGTCGCTTCCATGCCTTGCTGTATTTAATATGAAGTGTGAGAGCAGAACCAAGTGGATCAAATTCAAGAAAACATTCAAAGGGGAAGTATTTCTTGATAATATACCATTTGATAAAGTGAAAGATGCTGACTAAGTAAAAATTGTTATAATCAATGCATTCTGGCTGTCCGGACAATTGTTTACAGTGTATTGTATGATCATCATCGTTGTCATCATCCTCAGTCATCATCAATTATCATCATCATCAATTATCGTCATCATCAGTCATCCATTAACACCAGACATCATCAGTCATCATTAGTCATTAATCATCATCAATCATATTTCACACTAATGTATGAGGTGGGAATGATGCACATGCAGAAAACAGAAATAATAAAAACAGATCTGTAAACAGTTTGTCCAGTGTAATTGGCCAAACATCTGCTCAATAAGCTTATGCCTTAACAGAGTCCCTCATTTTATTACGATGTCATTGACAGTGTTTTAGGGGTAGTCATCCACTCACTCGATGTAGTGCTGCTTGCAGGCGACTTCCCTTTCCTCTCTTCCTTTCTTCCTCTTCTGTCTTTCTTTTCATTCTCTCCTCTTCCTTCTGTCAACGGGTGACTCTACACTGAGTGAGAAGCCAAGCCGTTTCCTGTACACCAGGAAACCATTTACTTCACTGGATGGTAATCATATAACCAGATTGTGGCTTCTGGTGGTTTAGCAGGTAATTAAGGCACTTCAGTTGGATTGAACCGTTGCAGCTTTAAATCCAAGGGGTGGTTGGAGTTTATTGTTCACAAAATGCCACTAAGGTGTGATTGAGGCTGGTCACTCTCATCTTAAATGTCAGGACCAGCTTGCCTAGCCCCAGGCTCCTATGCTCCTCATGGGGCAACACAGGATTAAATGATGATAATGATGATGAGATCTTTCTGTCAGCTTCCTAAAATAAAAAGTAAGGCATGCTACCCCAGTCATGTGCATCTCTAAACATAGCTCTGTTCAACTGTTTCTCATTTTCATCATGTATTTCTCTTGCTTCCTCATCTTTCATACTGCATGATCTCACGGTCATGTACTTATTAGTTGAAACCGTGTTAAATGAGGAATTACTGTGCAGTACACACTTCTGCCAGCAAAGTAGCTGTAGCTGTAGTGAAGAACTACCAGATATTATCCTGTGGTCATGCCTGTATTTTTTCAGTGGAAAACCTTTTATTCAAATGAACTCTTCCATTATTAGACTTTTTAGGCATGTGGAGGGGATGGAGAGTGAAGGATTGACGAGGAGAGTGTGTGTGAGTGAGGTGGAGGGGGCGAGAGGGAGGGGGAGGCCGAGGATGAGATGGAGGGATGGAGTGGAGAGGTATATGAGAGAGGGGTGTGTGAGTTGGGAGCGTGGTAGTGAAAAGGCAGGGGACAGAGTGACATGGAGGCGATTTGTTTGTGGCCACCCCGTTCGGGATTGAGGCGTCTGGCAATAGATAGATAGATAGAACTTTATATACAGTGTAAATTGTAAACTTAAATCAGTTAAAGATGGGCAGAAGTTTGAGGAATCTGCTGGTGGATTGTATATCATGTATTCTCATCTCACAACCTTGAAACACACTTGACCGTGAAGTTTAGTTATAGCTAAATTTGCATTCAGCAAATGTAGTCAGAATGTTAGATTTTTATTTGCTTGTAGCACTTTTTTTTTTTTTTTTTTAAACAGTGTTCAGTCAAGTTCAAGTTAGAATTGTAAGTGATGTGAAGATGCCTTTCTCAGAAGTTCACAACTTTTTGTAATGTATCTTGCACATCATTGCAATTCTTGCGCACCCATCTAGTCAGTATGCAGAATAGTTACTACCTAAACCCTGCCCACATATGGCAGAAGGTCAGTCATCATTTACCAACACAGGCCCACAATCTGCCAAGCTGACGTTTACTTTGATTTATCTACATAAAATTAATACAGCACTGTATATATAGAGGTAACATTTCATTCATGATATTGTAGTGAAATATTATCACCAGGAAAATATTGTGATCTTGTAATAGCTTGATTTTGTGACCTCACTAATGCACCACTCAAACAGCTGAGCATCATGTTTCATGCACACTGAATATCCACCTTGTTATTCCATGCTGTGTTCAATTTGGGGGGTTCTGGGAAAGTTGAGGAAAGTTTTGGACAATAATGTACAATATGACTATTCTTCATTTAGTTTATTACATAAATGAAATTTTCTGACAGATCAAATCTGTCATATCAATATTGGACTGTCATGCATTACTGCTGAATTTCGTTAGTATGTAAATAATGAGCAATAATTTCTTGACGTCAGATACGTTTATGTGAAGCTACAGAGCTTGGTGAATGTTACTGTCATATCTGATAAAGCCAGGATTCCGGGGGCTTGAGATGAGTGAATGGAAGCATGGCCCATTGGATTAGGCAAATTTGGCTTGTCTGGACATTGCTACTCCTCACCCTGCCCTAGGATGGGAAAGGAGGTCCGGATGATGATGATATAAATGCTTCTAAGTATTAATTCCATGTATGAAGCATATACTGTACGTATTTTTATACTGCGGGTAGTGTGTGGTTACTTTTTTATAAATGACAGTATAGAATGTTATTTAAAGTATGTGTAAAGTATTATCTTACTATGTTGTAAAAATGTTCACTTTCAGGTACAATTTGAACAGGCTGTACATAATGCCAGATTTTCATTAAAATAAATGCAACATATGTTTACATGTGACATTGCAAGTGGACATTTACAATATATTTATCCCCTTCCAGTGGAATCATTAGATGTAATTTGTCTTCCAGTATTAAGGAAAGGGATTTAAATCATGTCATTGTTGTTGTTGTTCTCTCTCTCTCTCTCTCTCTCTCTCTCTCTCTCTCTCTCTCTCTCTCTCTCTCTCTCTCTCTCTCTCTCTCTCTCTCTCTCTCCCTCCCTCCC
>JAGKTI010030908.1:0-12265 GCA_018397915.1 Birgus latro
GAGAGGAGGGCAGGCACAGAAAAAGAATGATTAAAGCTAAGGAGGAAGTAGGCAGCACTACATCAAATATTACTGTGTGTTGCACATTCCATCCCATTCTGTCACCCCACATTGTTTTCCTTAACTCTGTGCCACCATGTTTTTGGTGAAGATCTATTACCATATCCCATTTCCAGGTGTGGCCTCCCAGGTGACAACAGCTGTACACTGTGTGGGGAAAGTTTAGACTCATAACGAAGCGACACCAGATTGCAGAAGTAGCTGTTTCTTATCATGCAGTTCCAGAGTCGACCCCACGAGCTGCAAGGATTATTGCTGTTTGCGCCTGATGTAAGTATGAATGAGGACAGTGTTAGAATTATTGCAGCTGTACTAAATGGCCATATAGCCTATTGATATAGAGGGAAAAACAAGCCTCTAATACTTGATGGACAAATGCATGGCTGTATTTCCTACTGCCAATGACCTCAGTCTTTTAAATGCAGTGTATCCAGGCATCTCAAAATTAACAGATCTTAAATTTGGCTGTGTTATTTTGTTTTTTCTTGGAGGGAACCATCTTGCATGCTTACGGACTTTGGGCCTTCCTTGAAAAAATAAATAAAAAGAGAGAGAGAGAGATGTGACCACTTTGCGTACTGCATTTGAAAGTGCGTCTAAGAGTGATATTTAGGAGGTGGACAGGTTTTGAATTCATTTATTGGTTCTGAAATAATCAATAGAAAGTGCAGATTTGGTCATAGTTTATTCATACAGCTGCTGGTGCCACATGCTTGGATGGAAAGTTCTGAGTTGTAAATGTTGGTAAAGGGAAGGTAGATATATTTGGCTAACATTTTCAGTCTGGCGACATTCATTTTACTCTGTTTTTGCTCTGTATAGGTATTCAGGTGGATGGAGTATTGTTGATCTGTATGGTTTAGATATAGCCTACATAAACCCTCTCAGTAATAGGGATAGGGAGGGGGAGACTGCGGATGAGATGGAGGATGGAGGGGAGAAGAATGTGAGAGAGGGGAGGGCAGCAAAATGGCAGGGGACAGGGTGACATGGTGATTTGTATTGGTGGTAGTTGTTCCCTAGGCAGTCTGGCCGAACAGCTCCGAGTCCCTGAGGAAGGCCACAGCTGAGACCGGGCTTTCCCACAGAGCTCTCGAGGAGTGTATGTTGTGTTGTTGACATAGGTGATTGTATGCAATGCAGTCTTCCATAACGTGCTTAATAGTATGGGGTGCTCTGTTACATCCTGGACAGGCATCAGTGACAGAGTCATCCAGCCTCTTCTGATAACTTAAGTGTGCTGGATGATGCCCACATCTCAGCCTGGCCAGGTGGACCCTGTCCTCACGAGGGAGATAGGATTCAGAAGGGTGGATATCAGGAGGTTGTGCTTGCAGCTGTGTGTTGTCTTTAAGTGACTGAATGGAGCAGCGAGTGATTTGAGTATGGATATGCTTCTGGAAGCTGGTCTGAAGGGGGAGAGGTGACAGTATTTGTGTATGGTATCATGAGCTGGGTGTTTGTTTTGATGTTCCTTGGTGTGTGTGGATGGGCTGCCATGTAGTGTAGTGGTGTTGTGGGTTTGTGGAGGTTGCAGCAAGAATTTGGGTGCCTCCCATGTCTAGATGATCCTTGAGTTTGAGGACTTTGGTTTCTTGGTGTAGGTGGTCTGTGGGTGTAGAAGCTGTGCAGCCTGTTATTAGTTTTAGGGCCTTGTTTTGTATGGTTTGAAGAGTTTTATAGTGTGTTTTAGTGAGGTTGGGAGCCTAAGCAGGACTTGTATACTGTGGTGGTGGTTTCTTTGTTGTGTCCAAATGTTGTATGGGCAAGTTACCTCAAGGCATTGAGTCTTGGTGTTAATTTATCTTAATGTTTGTGATGTGTTGTTTAAATGACATTGATGTATGTTGCACCAAGGATTTTGTGTGTGTGTGTGTGTGTGTGTGTGTGGTAGGGGAGTGTTGTTTATGGTGAGGTGTGGAATGTGACTGTGTTCTGCTGTCCAGCTTGTAAGAAGGGTCACTGTAGATTTGGCTGGGGCTATTTTGAGCCTGTTTGAGGTAAACCATTCGTGTAGTGTTGAGGTAAGGTTGGAGGATGTGTGTGGCTGTGTTTGCATTTTGGTTTGTACATGTAAGTGTTATGTCGTCTGCATAGGAAGCTATGTGTATCTGTGGTGTGTGGGTATGTCATGCATGTATTGGTTAAAGAATGTAGGGGACAAAAGAGATCTATGGGGGACGCCACTTGTGAAGTTTCTGATATTCGAAGACTGACCGCCAAATGTTACATGTGCACATCTGCCTGCTAAGTATGGTAGTTTGCCAGCCATCTTTTTGTGTTATTGTGCATGTTTGTGTTGAATATTTTGTTTGTGAGGTTGTGGCAGGAGATGGCATCAAAAGCTTTACTATTGTCTAGTGTGACAAGGAGTGTTCTGTGTGGTGGCCTAGCTGAATTCATGCCATCAAAAACTCTCTATGTAAGGTCTGTAAGAAGAGTGTATGTGGAGTGTAGTGGCCTAAGACCATGTTATGATGGGGCTAGGCGGGTTTGAGGTGTAACTGGTTGTAGTACCAGTCGTTCAGTGACTTTGGATGGGGTGCAGAGGAGTGTGATGGGGTCGTGTGAGGAAGGTAACGTGGGGTCTTTGTTGGGTTTAGGGATACTGGTGATAATGCCATGCTTCTTGATGTTGGGTATTATGTTGTGTGAGTAGCTGTAGTTTAATATGTTGGTGAGTGTGTGTATGCCTTGTGGTCCAAGGTGTTTAAAGTGTATGTTGCTTACGTTATCTGGTCCACAGGCAGATGAGTGCTTAAGGTTGCTAATGACGTGCTTCGTCTGGTTGTAAGTGAAAGGTGCGAAGTCTGGGTCTGTGGGGAACTGTCTCTTGCGTCGGATGATACGTTGGTCGTCGCGATGGGGGTTTGGATGGCTGACATGTGAAAAGTGATTGATGAGAGTGTTTGCTTGTTTGTTTGAAGGTATGGTGTCTCTTGTTGTGGTGGGAGTGTGTGATTGTGTAATGTTGCTGTTGGAGAGTGTGGTGCTGTTTAGTGTATTGTAGGGTTTGCTGGTGTTTGTTCTGTGATCAAGTGTCTGGAGATACAAGTAATTATTCCAATTTAGTGTTTGCTGTTCTGATATTTTATTGTTTATCTGAGTGTTGAGTTCTTGTATTTGTTGTACGGTGTCATGTGTATGGGGTGTTGGGGAGTATCGTACTGTGTCCCGTTGTCTGATAAGGCCTTGAATTTCTGGTGTGAAGTTGGGGTTGTGTCTTTTTCTGTTGCCTCTTGGGATGTGTCTTTTGTTTGCATTTTGTATAATTGTATTGAAAGTGTGCACAGCGGTGTTGATGTTTGTGATGGATGTACTGTTTAATGTTTCAAAGTGTTGTTCTGTTTCAGTTGTGAAGGCCTCCCAGTTGGCACTTTTATAATTAGTGTATGTGTGTCTGTGGCCAGCTGGGGTGATTCTGGTTTTGGTAGTGATGATGATCGGGAGGTGGTCAGAGCCAAGGGTTCTGACCACTCTCCAGTATGTTGTGGGGGTGAGGTTTGGGGAGCAGAAGGTGATGTCTGGTGATGATGGGAGGAAGAAGGCTTGGTGTAGGGTATGGGTATGTTGATGGGGATTATTAAACATGAAAAGATGCTCTGTTGGGTTTGTAATACCAGCCCTCTCTCTGTCAGGGTTGTTGACATGCCAGGCCTACGCCTTGGCATTGAAATCACCACCCAGGATGATGTTGGGTATGTTAATGATAAGGTGTATTTGTGGAGAGTAATTCTGTGGTACTGTGGGGGACGACTGGGCGGGAATGTATATGTTAGCGATTGTTATGTGTGATTTGTTACCAGTACGTACAGTATTTTAATTGATTGTGTTTCTGTTGTAGTGTCGTGTGGGGGAAGAAGTGACTTTGTGTGTGCACTGGTATCTGAGAAATTGATGGATTTGTGTACCAGGGTGATGAGTCCACCGCCACCACCATCAACCCGGTCTTGTCTAATGGTGGTGAAATTATGAAATGTAGGTGTTTTTTGTGTTGTGTGTAGCTTTGTTTCTTGTAAGATGCCAATGTGTATGTTGTGTTATTTGATGAATTGTATGAGTTCTTGTTTTTGGTGTTTATGCCATCTTTGTTTTAATTGAAGGATGTTTATGTTTTGTGTGTGATGTGTGTTTGGTGCTGCAGCACATAGGGGTGATGGTGGTGTGGGTGGAGGAGGAAGGAGTAGGAGAAGGTTGTGATGGAATTAAGGGTTGGGGTGGATTAGGGGTGGTGGGTTAGTGGGTGGGGGGTAGGAGCATAAGGAGCAGGTCCAGGTGTTTGTGTAATGTTTACTGGATGCAAGTGTTGTGCAGGTGTAATGGGTCCAGTTCTTGCAGGACTTGCACTGAACTGAACCCTTTGTCTGTCGGCTCAGGGTGATAGGTTTTGAGCATGTTAGACATATGTATTTGTTGTTGGGTCCAGGATTGCTCTCAATGTCCCCGGCTAGAAGAAGTCTTCAAGAAATGACCGCAGAGGGGTCATTTCTCGGTGTAGAAAAAATGTAGTTGTGTTGTGTAGAGAGATGTGGTACTTGCCGGGGGGACCAAAGCCACTCCCAGGTTCTTGGGGGTTTGTGGTGGTTTGGCCCCCATGCTGTCCTCCTCTTCTGTGTAGACAGCCTCTGGGGGTAGACCCTCGGCGAAGATGCCACTGCTGCAGGTCCTCTTTTTGTGTTATTGTGCATGTTTGTGAGGTTGTGGCAGGAGATGGCATCAAAAGCTTTACTAATGTCTAGTGTGACAAGGAGTGTTTTGTGTGGTGGCCTTGCTGAATTCATGCCATCAAAAAACTCTCTGTGTAAGGTCTGTAAGAAGAGTGTTTGTGGAGTGTAGTGGCCTAAAACCATGTTGTGATGGAGCTAGGGGGGTGAGAACCTGGAGGCAATTTGTTTGTGGCCACACTTTACGAGATTAAGGCATCTGACTCTAGGTAGGTAGATATATTGTGAGAAGATCTTACTGAATTCTGGCATTTATGCAGACAGAATGCGACTTTAAACCCCTTCACCGTGATGATGTGTTAGTTTAGTCTTGCTTCACCCACATGATTTAACTTAGGTAGGTGGGGGCACTCACCATCCACTCATTTGATGTAGTGCTGCTCTTGGGTGTCTTCCCTTTCCTCTCCTCCATCCTCCTTCCCATCCATCCTCTTCTTTCTTCCCTTCATTCTTTCCTCCTCCTCATGCTTACGGGTGACTTTACAGTCCCTCTTCTGTCTTTCTTTCCATCATTCTTTCCCCTTCCTTGTACCTGTGGGTGACTCAACACTGAGTGACAAGCTGAATGGTTTCCTGTACACCAGGAAACCATTTACTATGCTGGGTGGTAACCATATAACCAAATTTTGGCGCCTGGTGGTGTAGTGGGTAATTAAGGCACTCCAGTCAGATTGAGCTGGTCAAGGTTTATATCCAAGGGAGGCTGGTCACTCTCATCTTAAAATGTCAGGACCACCTTGCCTAGCCCCGGTCTCCTATGCTTCTCATGGGGCAACGTAGAATTGGATGATGGATGGGATCTTTAGCGCTTCTCACACATTCCAGCATGTTCGCAATTTAGATTTCTTCATTCCATCTCATATTTCCACTTTTCATTCCGTCTCATGTTTCCACATCTAATTTTGTCTTATTTTCAGATGTGGCTCCCAAGGTGACAGCAGCAGCAGCAGCCTGTCCTGGGGGGGGAGGGGGTATGGAGTTGCAGCCTCTAGCATACAGAAATAACACTGTTGGTGAAATCCTCTTCCACATCAGGGCCTCCCCATGGACTGCAAAGATTACTGTTGACTGGTGATGTAAGTATGAGGATAATAACACAGCTTTTTCCTCAGTGGATATATTTATTTCTCAGTGTAAAGAATCTAATATTATCAGATCTATAAGGGTGATTTGAGGCTTACAGTTAATTATGTGGTATTAGCAGTAGGTAGGTAGTGGTTGAAAGAAGTTCAGGGAGTGGTCCTTATGTGCAGCATGTTAGGAGTGTAGTGCTGTATGGTAGTGAGACATGGGCAGTAGAGGAGGATATTCATAGGCTCAAATGTACAGAGATGAGAATAATTATATTGATGTGTATTGTGTCATTCATTGACAGTCCTGGGGGAGGGGGGGTGGGATTGAGATAGGAAGAATGGGACTTGAATTCAAGGAATTAGCGTTGTGATGAGGAGGGTTAGATTGAGATGGTTTTGGCATGTGGAGAGAATGAAGGATGACTCTGGGTGTGGAGGGGGAGAGGTAGCCTACAAGTGCTGAGGGGAGAGTTGATAGAGGCAGACCAGCAAAGACATGGGATGAGGTCGTACATTGTGGCCTCGGGGATAAGAGACTGAGAGACAAGTAGAGATCAGAGAGTGTGGAGAGCCGCCATTAGGTGACCAAGGCCGATGCATGCAAGTATGTTGGGACCTTTATAAATGATATGAAACACTAGATAGCACAAACAGCATAATACAAAAATGATCTGGGTAGGAGTATGCTTTTGATAGCCTCCTGAGCCCAAAAGAATGCTGCTGCTCTTGATGTGAGCCTTTGATTGGAATGGTTTTTGGATTTTAACTTGTTGATTTTGTGTTACAGTGTTATCTTCGTAGTGTTGGTGTTGTGAAGGATGTGATCGTTACCACAGCATACCATACCGTGCTACCATTACTGCATCACATCACACCACGAGCACCACATCCCATCCCATGCCACCCAACCCCCCACCACTCTACCACCACACCGCACCACACTAGCTATGTGTTAGCATCACACACAAGTCCTGTCAGCACCACACGAGGCCTGCCAGCATCGCACTAGGCCTACCAGCACCACACAAGGCCTACCAGCACCACACCAGGCCTACCAGCATCGCACCAGGCCTGCCAGCACCACACCAGGCCTAATTCCTCACTTAGAGTTGTGTCCCTGAAAAGGATTATGTTAAGTGAAAGTCATGGCAATTAAAAACTGTGTTGTGAAAATCATACTGAGTGAAAATTATGTGAAGGTTGTGTTCCAGCAAGAAAGATTATATTCTCAGCAAAAGAGCATCACATTCAAGGCTGCAAATAATTATCATTGTGAATTTTATGTTGTGAGTGAGCATATCAGTATGTTTTATATTCTCAGATAGTAAATTAAAAAAAAAAAGAAAGAAAGAAAGAAAAGGCTGCAGCTGATAATGAAAATTGATTTGAATGTGTTGATCGAGTGTATCAGTGTTAAATATTCTCAAGTAATCATAATTTGAGGTTGAAATTAATTCCAAAAGTGTATTATTGTGGACGAAATATCAAATCCGAAAGCAGGTTAAGGAAAGAGTGATATACAGCATGCCTTTGTTTTACCATTGGGGTAAAGGACTAAATAGGGAGACTGCCAGAGATCGAGCAGTGTGGAGAGTCGCCATTAGGTAACCAAGATAGATGCATTCAGGTATGTCGGAGCCTTTTCATACAGTACGAAATGATATATTACGATGCATTTTTCATGACCAGTCGTGTTATGAGTTTAGCTTTGTATTAAGCACATAAATGAGAAGAATGATCTTGTAACAAAAAATTGGTCATCACAGTGATTGTATAAGCAAGAAAGGGGGGATCCTAAATTTTCACTGATGGTACACTGAGCATTAGTATAACAATGGTGTGCTGTATTGAGGTCTGTGCTATACTGTTTGTACTCTTAACTTGGCACGGGTTCATTTTCGTTTTTGAAGGCTACAACATGCTTGCATGCGTCGGCCTTTTTGGATTGGAGCGTGTAGCATTTTATGACCGGATGCCCTTCCTGATGTCTACCAATGACCCTTGGGTGGATTCGATCCTTCGACCCTACGGCCAGAGCGGAGCGCTCTAACCCACTGAGCCACGGCTCAGTGGGTTAGGTGACTAATGAATGGTGAAAATTGGTTTGGGTTGTTATGATCATTTGTAAATAATCAAAAAGACATCAGATACGTTTATAGTTTTCTTCCTGGTGTAACGTTGATTTCACATTTATTTTATCAGTATGTACAGGACTTTCATCCAAAAGCTTTTATTGTTTTTTATTATTATTATTATTATTATTTCCCGTATGATTTGATGCTACAAGTGCTAAGACGCACTCTATAATACGCTAGGTATTTTTTGGGGAAAAAATATTTGAGGATTTAATAGCTTACCATACTAGCAAGTGTAAGGCACCGACTCTAAGGTGCCATTTTTCTTTCTGTCACAGCAGATTATCACATATTGGACCTATTATCATATTTGTGGTTATTAAAGCACAATTTTATACCTATTCACATCAGCAACAACTCATTGTTGCCACTACAAGGTGTGTAACACACTGGCGATGGCGTGTTTACATCCAGTTCCCATCAGCTAATGTCCAGTAGTTCAAACAAACATTTACAACCCACACCCCAAACAGAATTCACTCATTTCCGCCAACAAAGTCATTATCTTAATATTGCTTTCTTAATACCAATATATCAGTACATATTGCCAATTTCCATTTTATAATACCATGCATGTCTTCTCTGCTTTGATGCCATTCTGTTCATTCATGGAGGGGTGTCATCTGCTGAGTGACTGTGCAGACAAGATTGGTGATGTCGTCTGCTTCAATGACTAGTGAGTGCTTTGTATCTCGTGACAGGTTCGTGAATGCTTGCATCTTGTGTCCGGTTCGTGAGTGCTTTGTATCTTGTAACTGGGATTTGTGAATGCTTGTATCACGTGACTGGGGTTCATGAGGGTTGGCAGACCCCATTCTACAACTTGGTCTTTGAGTGCTAAGATGCAGGGTGATTTTTTAGTGCTTGTGTCATCATACGGGAAATACTTTTTTAAAATCACTTTTCCATTTTGTTGCTTGTTATTAAGAGATTTTCAAGTCATTTTTGAGTATGTTTTATGCTTATAAATCCTAAATCTGTGAACCAAGTGTGCTGTCAAATGAGGCAATTGGATACCTAAACTGATTTCTTTATTTTATGTGAGGCCTGGGGTTATTATTCACTGTCTTTAGAATTCTCAAGAGTTTTCAGATGTTTATACATGTAGTCAAGAGTTTCCCTTGATGTGATAGTTTTTATGTGAGATAGTTTTAATGAGGGATGATGTGGAACAGACCTGGGGTGACTTTAGACAGCCATGTTTTCAAAGTGGTGGTGCTTGCTGGAGTGTGCCTGGACAGTCTGAGGCCATTTAATGTAGATGTACTTGGGAAATTGTTAGGCAAGAATCAGGAACAAGTGCACAGTAGGATGTAGTTGTAGACTGTACTCTTTTTACTTTATTGGCCTAAAAGAGCCATCTCTCCACCATGAGTGCATAGTTGTTGCGATAGATTAACGTTAAAATGTTTTACTAATCATGAAGAAGTGCTGTAGAAAGGATGTAGAGCCATAGTATTGTGTCTGTTACTGAAGTACATGAAACAAGGTACAAAAGGATGAAAATCTAGGCCAACTTGAGTAAAAACAATACAAGGAAGAGGTGTAAAGAAAACTCCAAGCATTTTAAAGTCATTTTATTACTTTATTAATTTTTTCTCTTGAGGCTCACTCCATAGGTTATACATGAGGGGAAACAAGGCAAAATAAAAAGAAAATGAATACCACATACTTGCCTCACCGTCCTTAGTCTGAAGTCACCCTCTCGTGAAGCAAATTTTCATACGTCTGTCACATCCTTTCTGGTTTGGTAGATATGGTGTGTTCCAGTTTGCTTTTAAGATTTTCCAGGTAGATTAATTATTTTCCTGTGTTCATGGTTTGTGTTTGTCAGGTGTTTTTTATGTTTGGTGTGTTATATGTTTATTTTTGGTGCTTTATATATTTTTTGGTGTTTTATGTGTCAACTTGGAGCTTTGTATGTTATAGAATGCTCCTGCTCACTCCGTTTACTGTTCTCTCCCTCTTTGCCTTTTTTTCCTCTCTCCTTGTCATCCCCTCTGCCTCCTTTTATGTTCCTTCTCCTTAATTTCCCCCACTTCATCTTCCTTATGCCTCTCCTCCTCCTGGTTATTCTAATGTCATGTCTCTCTGCCACCTTATCCTCCCCTTGCCTCTGCCTTTTCTTTCCCCTCCTTATCTTCTCATATCTCTCATCCTTTTTCCTGTTCCTCAACTTCCTCCCCTCCTGTCTCCTTGTCATCTTAGTCCTCCTCCTCCTGCTGTTCTCCCTCATTGCTTTTCTTTGTAATTTCCTCTTCCTTGTTGTCTTCCTCTCCTCTCTTCTCTCCATTCCTTCCTGCTTTCCTATCCTCATTGACAGGTAGAATAGTTACGTCACATAACCTCATCCTCTCTTCCCTTTTCCTCCTCGTCCCTCCCACCTTCATGCCCCCTCCCATCATCTAAATCCCCCTCTTTCTTCCTCCTCTCTTTCTACTCCTTCCTGCTTTCTTATCCTTTAACAAACCATCTCAGAGGCACCAGGAAGTCTGTTGCTGTTTACTTTCCTGTTTTCTTTATACTTCTCATCTCATTCCTCTCCTTACTTGTCCCCCGTATCTTTCTCTTACAATTTCACCTCCTTACCTTCCTCCTCATGCTTCTCCTGCTCTGGTGCCTACTCCAACTCCTTCTCCCACTGCTCTGGTTCCTTCTTCTCCCTCTTCCTCCTCCTGCTGCTGCTATGGTGTCTGTTCCTTCTCCTCTGGTGCCTGCTCCTCCAACTCCTCCCATATTTTTCCTTTCCCATTCTTAACCTTATCTTCAAGCCTCAGTTCTTCCTCCATTTCTTCCCCTCCCTCCTGTTACAGCCTATTCCATCTCCCCTTTAAGCCTTTGAAAGGTGGCAGTTGATTGGTTGTCTGAGGACATTCATCATTAACATTGCATTTTAAATTATTTTTTATAATTGTTACCATGACCATTTGACAATAAGATTGCCAGGTGACTGTAGCTTAGGATACTGCTATGGGAATGTGAAGACAGGTGACTGTAGCCTAGGATACTGCTATGGGAATGTGAAGACACAAACCTGGCTATCCTCTCAGACCCGTCATCAGTCAGATTCCAACACCAACTTACCACCTGGCCAAACTCAGGATGAAGGGGGTGAGTAAGTCGTTTGGCCAGGTGGTAAGTTTGTGTTGGAATCTGACTGATGACAGGTCTGAGAGGATTGCCAGGAGGAGGACTAAGATGACAAGGAGATAGGAGTTAGGAATAAAATGAGAAATACTGTCATGTTAATAATTAAAAGTAAAATTATGCACGTCATTTTTCTTAATCCTGTTGAAGTGCTGGGTTAAAGAGGCGTATGATGAGAGGGCAGAGAAAACATGAAGAGATGAAAACAATAAATGGTAAGTGTATCATCCACCATGAAAAGTGCTTTTCAAACAGGGAAACGAAAGACCCTTTATCTATACATCGATCTGTAGTTCACATATTTGCTAACAGATGGCAGCACCAGTCTCTAAAGGTACTGGTGGCGCCATCTACCAGGCTTTTTATCAGAGGCCCCTTCAAACAGGAACACCTAAGATCCCTTCCCTGCACAAGGAACTTTAGTTTACACTTTTGCCAACAGATGGCAGCACCATTTTTTAAATGGTACTAGTACTAGTGGCGCCATCTATTGGCCAACACATGAACTAAAGTTCCTTGAGCAGGGAAGGGATCTTAGGTGTTCCTGTTTGAAGGGGCCTCTGATAAAAAGCCTGGTAGATGGCGCCACCAGTACTTTCACAGACTGCTGCTGCCATCTGTTAGCAAATATGTGAACTAAAAATCAGAGACTTGTTTAAAAAACCTGGGCAGCACTAACACTTATCCGTAATGGATGATACCTCACCAAGTACATTTCCTTGCTAGCTGAAACACCGATTTGGGACTAGTGTGTATTGCCGCCTCTTGGCTTCCTCAGAATACAATTGCTGAACGTATACCACATTTCCTGTATAGCAGAAGGCAGTGGGGGTGTTAGGTATTGGCTAGGGAGGGTAGGGGGACAGGTGGGGTAAGGAAGGAGTCCAGGGAAAAGGGATTACAGATCACGGCACAAGGACGGAGAGCAACAAGGGACAGGTGAAGTGGGAAATCCTTAGGGAGAGAGAAGGAATGTTGGGTAAGGAAATAGAGGTCACAAGGCGAAAGGGATTGTCGATCCCAGCACAGGTGTGTGTGTGTGATTAGTATCCAAATGTGCGTGTGTGTGTGATTAGTATCCAAATGTGTGTGTGTGTGTGATTAGTACCCAAATGTGTGTGTGTGT
>JAGKTI010030909.1:0-12265 GCA_018397915.1 Birgus latro
CTGTTCATTATCTGTGTGAATCTGTGTTGCATGTAGAATATATGACTATGAAAAATGAATGTTAAACACTCTCGGGTGAAACTTGAGGGTACCCATCAATTAATTACATATATTTGGGATGATTCGGACAATTGAGGAGGGGGATGGTTCGGAAAGTCCGAACCGTCCCCCCACTACTACCAAGAAGAACAATATATACCTAGTGCCAAAATCCAGCACAAAGCCAGATCATCGGCTACAAGTTATGTATGCTGGTCGGGCCGGAAATACAGACACGGCATTGTGAAGAAATTGGGTCAATGGAAAAAGTATATCATATCACAGATGGGGTTAGTGACGTCAGGAACGGAGCTAGATGTCGGAAAGAAGACCAATAGAGGTAAGGAAGGACATGATATTATGACAGGAAAAATATGATGATTCTCGGAGAAAATCTGAAAGGAGGGGAGGACGCTGGATGGAAGACAAAAAAGGAAAGGAAATACGTCGCTGTACAGTGTAAAGAGGACAATCGAGGAAAATATGACGTATAGAGAGAATGGTATTGCAATGCGTACAGAGGGGAGGGTGACCACCAGACATCAAACATGAGTGGGTAAGTCTAGTATGACCAATTCTAAGACGAGCTAAAGCGGTCTCCCATCTCCTATTACGGTGGCAAGGGGTTAGCCAAGGAGAAATAGATGGTTTAACAACACGTAGTTTATTATTAGTGATAGAGTCCCAGCAAGACTGCCACCGGTGCTGAAGGAAGGAAGTTAGGGCAGGAAGAAAATCAGAGACTGGAATGAGGAAGGAAGGAGAGGCATCTTTGGCAACAGCCATGCGAGCCAACTGATCAGCACGTTCATTGCCCGCGATGCCCACATGTCCTGGAACTCAACAGAACTGGACTGTTTTATGACGAGAGGAGATACGGAACAACCATTCCAAGATACGAAGGACTATAGGATGAGAAGCAGAAGGTGACTGAAGAAGGGATAGCGCACTATATGAATCAGAGAATATTACAAATGAGGGAGAGGAGGCACGACAAATATTCCACTACTACCAAGTCATGACCTTATCAAATGGTAACACTACTTTCAATCATTTATATTTGACCACATAGTGAAACACCATTCTTAATAGTTATGGTATCAGGGAATATACATTTATAGTTTTGTTTATTCCCCAAAGTGCAAAAAGAAGGAAGGGGTATTACAACTTCTATTTCAGTTTTGCAGGCTACAATATGTGTTTAAAGTCTTAAGTTAGTCAGTCTGAAATAAAGACTAGCAAGTGAAAAGAATATTCCAGAGAGAGAGAGAGAGAGAGAGGCTAATTATGCATAACTTTGAAGTAAAAAGTAAATGGTTAAGTCAGTTATTAATAAATTTGGTAAAGGTTATTTCAGTTACATTAGGTTTTTTTTTTAATATACAAATGTTAAGTGGTTCATTTGGATTCTGAAGTTTACTATTGTATTGTACTTTGAGAAAATGAAGTGTCATTGAATTAATAAATGTTTGTTTTTATCCAATCCAACTCACATAATGTTTAGAATATGCTGAGTAATATATACGGCCGAACCATCCCACCCTTCTGTCCGAAACATCACCACTGGTAGGGATGGTTTGGTTGTTTTAGTCACTTGTGTTTCGTTAACAATAGTTCAAAGCTGAAAAGCGCTAAGATTTTCATATTGCCAGCCTAAAGAGCCAAATGATGTGGCAACATTTTAACATAAACCAGATTACACACCTGCTTAAACCTAAATTTTTTTAAATATTTTTTAAAAAACTGTCCGAACCATCACCACCCTCCCCTATACACGTACTGGGTGGGGACAGGTCACTTCCCCAGAGAAATAATGGTGTTCATCAGTGCTATGAAATACTTGGCTGCCACTATGTGCCAACCAGCCTGTACACTTTATAGACACAACAATATTCATCAAAACCTAATCTTACATAATAATTACAACAATATACTGTACAACTGCAGATGTAATTAATGACACACATCAATATAATAACTATACAGTATTACAAGACAGTAAACAATGATACTGGAAACCAGCAATGTGATATTTGTAGCCTAATGAATACAGTACCATCATCATCACCACCTACGGTACCCTATGCTAACAGAAAAGTCAACTTCTGTATTAAAAAAAAAAAAAAAGTGTCAATCAGGGAGACTGAACTGAATTGAAGACAAAATTTTCTTTAAGTGAGGGTTATGTTCTGTAGAAATAGTCAATTACTAAAAACAAAATTCAAGACTGCATGTTACTGCAGGTATTAGAATATGCATGTGTTTATAGAAAAGTTATTACTGTTGTTGCTGAGCAACACTGATCTGTCTGGCTGAGCAGACCCATCAACTGCAGGCAAGCAACTGATCCTGCTACTTCCTTTCAATCAAGGTAAAGAAAAGACCTGGGATTAATTTGAAGCCTAAAAAGGGGGACAACCCAGACTAAATGAAGAACTGAATGGCACAGGAAGTCACAGGTCCATTAGGCATGATAGTTTTTTTTTATCATGTTATCGGTGCGAGGGTGAATAACATTCATTCACTGTATGATAAAAGAACATTAAACAGATACAGAGAAAAGGTTAAGGATTCACTGAAAAGATGGGGAGAACCTGGACAAAATAAGAAATGAATGATGTAGGAAATAGCCTACAGTAATAGGAAACATTATGCAGGGTACCTGTTTGCCAGAGGGTACAGTAGTGGACGAAATTCACTACACTGAAAAAGAAACTCCGAAATACGACAATCAAATTCCATCACTTGTAATTTCTGGAGCTGAGCATACTCCTCAGATATTGTATAAGTAAATGGTAATGGCTTAAGTACAATGTGGATCAATATTAATGTCTGCAGTTGTAGGCATGAGCAAAATGTTGCCAAAAATCCTCTGCCAGCATTTTGCCTGACCTTCTATATTTACCTTTCCTCCACAAACAACACACAGCATTTCCTCTTACTCTATTTGGTGGTCTGTTTCACAATTAAATCACACTAAAAAAAAAAAAAAATCATTTAACACTTCCATATTTATCATTTCTCCCCAAACAACAAGGACTATTTTTTCTTCTCACTCTATTTTGTGGTATGTTTCACAGAAATCACACAAAAATACTTCATGTACCACTTCCATAATTATCATTCCTCCACAAACAACAGGGAGTACCAAACTTTTCCTTCTCACACTCTTTTGTAGTATGTTTCACACTGATGACATACATCTGCCCATTTAACACTCCAACTTTATCATTCCTCAACAAACAACAGGGAGAATTTTTCTTTCTCACATTTTCTGTGGAACGCTTCACATTGATATCACACAAAAATGCTTCACTGGACACTTCCATATTTTTTATTCTCCCCCAAACAACAGATGGCATCCTTCCTTCTCATTCACTTTTAGTGTGTGTTTCACAATGTTAACACAAAAATAGTTTTGTACTACCATTTTTGTTGTGTGTTCCATATTGCTATCACATAAGAGCATCTGATATAACACCTTCCATCACTGACTATCCTTCCTTCTAATTCTCTTCTGAGGTGTGCTTCATGTTGCTGCCACATACACACACACACACACACACACACACAAAAAAAAATCCTGTAACACTAGTTAAAGTTAAAGCAAACATCATTTAGTAGTGCGTCTACAGTATCTACATGGTTTCACAGTACTGTACAGTACCTGTTCACACAGTACTGGGTAGGGAAGCCTTCATGTGGCTGCACCAGGACAACCAGGCAAGAGTTATATTAATGTTCCTGAACTACATTTGTTCCACCAAAGGTGGCTGGTGGACTGAAGGAGAGGGATAACATCAGCCAGCAGTCCACTGGTTTCAGGTTCAGATAAGCCTGAGGTCACAACACGAACAACTTATCCTCACCCTTTGCCTGTATAAGGATTTGAATTTCATTAAATCAGGCTTTACTGATCTACCAGAAGACCCGCCGACATGTCGTAAAAATGACCCCGCTAATACCAATACACCAGTCCTGTATGAGACAGCCCTAGCATGTATTCAATATGGACGGTGGGTGTTAAGCGCCGAAGTGGTGACATGTAGATTGTAGGAGGACGACTGGGCCTTGATAGCAGGCTGTGAAGCCTATGCCCAGAGTCTGACACAAAAAAAAAATAAATAAATAAAAAAAAAATAAAAAATCAACCCCAGTTTTATCGTTAATCCACTAATTAAATGAATTCATAATTTCTCTGAAGGAATCTCCATATGGAGGTTGGCCATGGTACTTTTTTTTTTTTCTGTGGACTAGGGACTCAACAAAGTTCCACAACAGCTAATAACTCTGTAATAGTTGACAGAAGTTCATGGGAAAAATGAAATCCAAGATAAGTAATACGTCATAACAATGTCTCAGCTTGGACTTTAACTCTATGTACTTGTGGCTGAATGTTTCCTAACTGTGTGGCTACTTACCACACTTGTACAAGGCTCAGAGCAATTTGTCCATGTAAGTGTTAAAATCATATGTTGTGTACGAATAAGTATAAAAGTAAGGGATGCCTTTTATAGCGAGATGAGGAGAGTGGTGGCTGAACAGGAAGCCGTAGATAGAGGCGTTAATGAACAGTATAGAGCCCTTAAGAACAACCTCTTGAGAGTTACCGATACAATATGCGGTTGGACAAGAAGCCCACCAAGACATAAAGTAACTTGGTGGTGGGATGAGGGTGTAGAAGCTGCAGTTAAGGAGAAAAGAAGGCTTTTCCAGGAATGGAAGAATGGTGGTAACAGGGAGGAGTACTTGGCTGCCAAGCGCAGGGCTAGAAGAGAGGTATACAGGGCGAAGTCTGAGTCACAGAGACTTTTACTTGATAATCTAAATCATGGAGAAAGGAAAAATATGATTTTTAGGGTGGCAAAGCAGGTGAAGAGGGATAATCGGGACATTGTAGGTGAGCAGTGTGTGAAGAATGATGATGGAAGGGTGGTGGTGAGCAGTGAGGATATTAAAGATGCATGGAGAGAGCATTATAGCCGATTGTTGAATGAGGAGTTTGATTGGGATAGAGAAGGTTTGGAGCCAGCTGATCCAGTGTTTGGCCCTTGGCCTTTGATTGACACTGCTACTGTGAGTGAGGCAATAGGCAGGATGCGGGTGGGGAAGGCGGCAGGTGTGTCTGGGTTGACTGCCGAAATGTTGAAGGCCTCAGGAGATACTGGGGTGAGGTTAGTCACTGACCTGATAAATATGATTATATATGAGTGTGTTGTCCCAGATGATTGGCTGAAGAGTGTAATTGTAAATGTGTACAAAGGGAAGGGTGATGCCCTGGAAAGGGGAAATTACAGAGGTATAAAGCTCTTAGATCAGATAATGAAAGTAATGGAGAGAGTTCTAGAAGGTATGATTAGAGAAAGAGTGAATATCGATGAGATGCAGTTTGGGTTTATGCCAGGCAGGGGGACCACTGATGCCATATTCATTGTTCGACAGCTTCAGGAAAAATATATTGGAAAGAAAAGGGAATTGTATTTTGTTTTTGTTGATTTGGAAAAGGCCTTTGACAGAGTCCCTAGAGAGGTGGTGAAGTGGGCAATGAGAAAGCTAGGGTTGGAAGAGTGGCTGGTTAGGGTGGTTATGGCCAAAGGGAAGAGTGAATGGAGCTTTGAGTGATGAGTTTTCTGTGAATGTTGGTGTGCATCAGGGGTCAGTTTTGAGTCCCTTGTTGTTTATCATGGTGCTTGAAGCCCTCTCACGTGACTTCAGAGATGGGCTCCCATGGGAGATGTTGTATGCTGATGATTTGGTGTTGATTGCGGAGAATGAAAAGGAGACGGAGGAAAGATTTAAGAATTGGAGGGATGGTATGGGGCACAAGGGCTTGAGGGTGAATGCAGATAAAACAAAAGTGATGATATCTAGGGTTGGTGGCAGTACAATCAGAAAAGAGGGAGAGTGGCCATGTGCAGTTTGCCACTAGGGTGTGGGAAGCAATTCCATCTTGTGTAGTGTTTGTGATAAGTGGGTGCACAAGAGATGTAGTGGTATTAGAGGTAGACTGCGAGATGATGCTGATTTCATCTGTGCGGTGTGTCGGGGAGAGCAGGTGGAGATTGTTAGGCGTGAGAAGGTTGAACTTGCAGGTGAGTCTCTTGAGTGTGTGGAGGAGTTTCGTTATTTGGGAGACATGTTATGTGCCGGAGGTGGGGCTGGAGTTAGCTCGGTTGCTAGGGTGAGAAGTGGTTGGAAGAAG
Organism: Birgus latro; assembly: GCA_018397915.1. Lineage (NCBI taxonomy): Eukaryota > Metazoa > Arthropoda > Malacostraca > Decapoda > Coenobitidae > Birgus > Birgus latro. The sequence continues at coordinate 6,242 of JAGKTI010030909.1, forward strand.
TTCAGGGAGCTGTTGCCTCTCCTGACATTGAGAGGACTCTCCTTACGTGCTATGGGGTCTTTGTATGCAGCTTGTGTTAGGAGTGTGATGCTGTTTGGTAGTGAGACCTGGGCAGTAAAGGAAGAGGATATTCGCAGGTTTAAACATACAGAAATGACAATGATTAGGTGGATGTGCAGTGCGTCCCTGCGTGCAAGGCCTGGGGGGGCTGGGTTTACGATTGAAGAGATGAGAGGTAGGATGGGACTGGAGTGTATTGGTGTTGTGATAAGGAGATGTAGGCTGAGGTGGTTTGGACATGTGGAGAGGATGGGGGATGATAACTGGGTACAGAGGGTGAGAGGTGTTAATATTGGGGGAGGGGTTGGGAGGGGTAGACCGAGAAAGACATGGGACGAGGTCATTAAGTGTGACTTAAGGGTTAAGGGACTGAACAGGGAGGCTGCCAGGGATCGAGCAGCGTGGAGAGCCGCCATTAGGTGACCAAGGCCGACGCATGCAAGCATGTTGGAGCCTTCAAAAACGAAAACGAAAACGAAACTCCCTCACTATGAAATCTCTCTTTAGTACTATAACTTACAACCTGATGCCATTTATCTCAGAAGGGTTAGTCATGCACAAATGTCCTATGCTGCCCTGCCTTCTGCTCTCAGGATGTCCTCCCTCAAACTTCCACAACCTTCATTTACATAATTCTCCACTCTATCCCTCCACCTCAACCTTGATTTCCCGTCTTCATTCTTATTGATTCTCCATCCCATTTCTCTACCTCATTCTTGATTTCTCCCTTCCTTTTCATCTCACTTCTAGTAAATCTATCGTTCTCCATTCTCTCCACACAGCCAACCATCTCGCTGTACTGTATTCCTCAGCACATCCACACCAACATCGCAGCTCTCCTTAACTTCCTCACTGGTCTGTCTCCCTCACTCTCTCTCTCTCTCTCTCTCCAAGTAACTCATCATGTTTCCCCCACCTAAACCTAACTTAGCCTGATCGCTAAAACAAATTAACCTCAAATATCCAAGCTTAACAATCTAACCCCAACCATCCATCATCCAATCCTACGTTGCCCCATGAGAAACGTACGAGACCGGGGCTAGGCAAGTTGATCCTGACATTTAAGGTAAGAGTGACCAGCCTCACTCATCCTTGACATTACGTGAGTAATAAACCCCAACCACCCCTTGGAAATAAACTTTCACCGGCTCAATCTGAACGGAGCACTGTAATTACCAACGAAACCACCAGGTGCCAAAATTTGGTTATATGGTTCGACCATATATCCTAACCCAACTTTACCTAAACACAAGGCTCCACATTTGACCAGAACTAAACCTAATCCAACCAAATCAGATCTCTAAAGGATTAACCTACAATAACCAAACTTATCCTTACAACCTGCCCCTACCCTAAAAAAAAAAAAGGGGGGGGGGGGGAGGGGGGCTCCCACCAATTCCAGATAAATGAGAGTACGGTATTATGATATGGCCTTAGAATTAACTTGTGACCTGACCAACTACATTTATATCAAGTACTGTATATTGTCAAACTAAAAATGAAAAATATTTTAATGGCACTAGTTTCCAAAACCATGAAATCTGATTCAAGACATACATTACAGAAAAAGGCTGAACATGGCAAAAGACAATGAGCGGGGAGAAGAAATGCTAAAAATCAAAACAAAGGTAATACATGATCAAGACAAGCTGTGACCCAGAAAATCAGAGTATAGAAATTATGAGACTAAGGGCCGTAGTCTTAAACTGTGGAAAGGCGTTCACCTTGCCCTATTAGTATCTTTTGGTAGTCTTAAAAGGATAGCGTTCCCTTGGGAACGGGAGAGGATTACCTCAGCATTGTGTACTGGACCAATACACTATGCCTGTTCCCAAGGGAACGCTATCCTATTAAGACTACCTAAAGATATGGATAGGGCAAGGTGAACGCCTTCCCACAGTTCAAGACTACGGCCCTTAATATCACACACAAGACCAATACAAGTTACAAACAATAATAAAAACTACAGCATACAGGAAATGTTATTTACTTAGAGCTAAATGAGGAGGATGGCCTGACAAAATAAGACACGAATGGTGTAGGAAATTGCTGATCAATCACATATGATATCAATTGTAGTAACTGGTCTATAACAAAGTTTGGGATTTACTTAAAAGTTAAAAGAGGGGGATGGCCTAGACAAACTGAAAAACTGGATGTTGTAGGCCAGGGGTCAGGAAACAGAGGTAAATTACCCCAAATGGGGTAAATCTAAAAATTTTGGGAGTAATGCGTACGATATGAGACGTAATGCGTGTGGTAATTACTGATTTTTCACAAATGATGCAAGTTTTAGTGAACAAGCTGTACAACCATGTATCAAGTAAACTACACCATATCCAACAATTTTAGGAGCAAACTGGCTTGTTTTGTTTACTTTAAAGTCTGGGAGCAATCTCATTTTACTCAAATTTCTGGGTAATTCCCTCAGAAGTTCCCCAATCCTTGATGTCAGCAATCACAGGATCCATTATATATGATAGCTTTTTAATTCAGTGTATAGCTGTTGAGATGAATACTGCTTTTCACTCAATATATAACAACATTAACAGAGCTACTATATATGTGAAATAAGTTTGGGATTTACTTAAAGCAAAAACAGGGGGATGGCCTACAAAAAATAAAAAATGAATGGTGCAAGAAATCTGCAGCATTATGCAAGATACTTTTTGATTGTTCACATGTGACTGTAAATACCATTATCCATTCACTAAATTATGATATGTAAAGAGACAGCGATACATGGCTTTCAAACTCACCAGCACTTCCATATTTCTCATTCCTCCCCAAACAATGGAGTATCTTTCCCTCTCTTGCTCTTCGTTGTTTGCTTCATATTGCTATCACAAAAACTGTTCATGTAACACTTTTGTGGTGCATCATAGCACAAAAATAATTCATGCAACATCTTTCACATTCTCATTCCTCCCCAAATTAGGGTATCCTTCCTTCTCACATACTGTTGTGCCTCAGTCACATAACATCAAAATATTTCATGCAGGTATACTTCCTTCTTATTACTTTCTACTTCCTTCTCATTACTTTCTGTGGTGTAATTCTCACTATAGCGTAAAATCAGTTCATAAAACACCTATCACCACGTGACCATCGCACTAACTCTTATCGCGTACCTCACGTCTGTCACAAAACACGCGACTGGATGACCACCGAATCGGCATTCATTTACCGAAACGGCACTTTTTAATAAAGAAATTATATATATATATTTTTTTTAACCATATCGGCTCATAAACACCTAATATCTGAAACAAGATGAAAAAATTTTACTTCATTAAACTATTACTACAAATCTGGAATCGGTGAAAACGTGGCAAAGTTAGCGGGTGTTAGATCGCCTACACGCCTTGACAGACTTCTATATTGCAAAAATTTTGATCTAGTGAAAATGGATGTATTTGCATGCTAAATCAATATTTATACAAACGAAATCTGTCAGGAATAGTTGTCGAGCTAAAGCTAAAACACTCCTGCTAACTTTAGCAAGTGTTTGCTCTTACTCCTGATATTTTAAGTTAAACAAATTCTGATCGGATATCAGATAACTGGGTGTATATGAATCTATATGGTGATAAGAATTATATTTTTCCAATTAAAGGTGCCGATTCTGGTCAACTCTGGAACTGTCTTCCTCTGTCTGTATTTCCTACATCCTATGATCTCCAGTCTTTCAAACGCAGTGTGTCCAGGCATCTCGAATTGAACGGATCTTGAATTTGGCTCTCTTTTGTACTGTTTTTGCTTTTTCTTGGAAGGAACAGTATGCAGGCCCGTGGCCTTTGGTTCCTTCTTCCTTGCATCAAAAAAAAATAAAAATAAAAATGACCACTGCCACAGCCAGCTAAGCTTCTGCTCATGATCGTACATTTGCAAAACATCTTAAAAAGAAATTTCTAACACAAGTCTTACATTATCATTTCAAAACTCTTTCCCCACCAACACAAATACACTCGTAAAAAATCCAGTCACGTAATTTTCTTTGAATATTTTGCAGCAGCTTTTCCATAGTGATTTATTCTGCACATTACACCTCAAAATTTTCATTAATACTACCGATGCTAAATATTAACATGATGGAATGTATGCGACAGACTCTGAGTGTATGAGAGTGAGGGGGAAACCGAAGATTGAGATGGAGGGGCAGGATGGAGAGGACAGAGAATGAGACTGACTAGGAGAGTGTATGGGTGTGTGGGGGGAAAGAGGTGGAGGGGGGGAAGAGGCTGGGATGGAGGAAAGGAGTTGGAGGAGAAGACTGAGGATGGGATGGAGGGAGGGAAGGTGGTGGAGTGGGGGAATGAGGATGTGATGGAGGGAAGGAGGTTGAGGGGGAGACTGATTATGGGAAGGAGGTGAAGGGGGAGACCGAGGATGAGATGGAAGGAAGAAGATGGCTGGGGAGACTTAGGATGTAATGGAGGGAAGGAGGTGGAGGAAGACACAGGATGGGATGGAGGTAAGGAGGTGGAGATGGATAGAAAAGTATACAAATAAAATAAAGGACAAGGCCGAGATGATGCTAAATAAATTACGATGTTGGAGATGTTACAAAGCCTCCAATACCACACATTAAACAGTCCTATTCTACAGTGTACTGTGGTTTTTCAGCTAAATGGCAGAAAAAGACAGTTCTATAGCTCTACAGTTTCCATGGCACTTCATGACTAGCACCATTTTCTAGTGTTAATCTCTTGTTATATTTCAACATTCAAGAGTGAGAAAAGGCAGTGTTAGGCAAGTTAATTTAAGTGAATAAATTATAGCAACAGAAATCAACTACATTCTCCTCAGTGAAGTATGACAGTTCTACTCCAAAAGACTCAGTGTAAAGTTAATCATCATCATCAATTGCACTGCTATAAAAACACTGATATTCCCAAGAAAACACCAGTCCATTTTTTTAACTGCTGGCATGTCTGATCACATACAGGGTGTCCCACATATACATACAAAAGTTTCAAGAAATTATTCTGAGGCAAATTTTGAGTAAAAAATGCCATATCAACAAGGGTACAATTCTCAACCATTACAGAGCAACAATTACTAATCACCTTATGGGTTATTTATGAGGGAGACCATTTTCAATCATATCATCAGTAAACAAAAGCTCCTTAATGGTTGAAAAGTGGACCCATGTTGATAATCTTTCTATAACTCAAAATTAGTCACAGAATCACTTAGTTTCTAAAAAATCTTGCAGGACAACATGTATGCACAGGTATAACGAACATTCTATAGACCAATAATATAGCTATGTGTAAATACTGTGCAAACCTCAGTCAATAAAATAAATTTCATGAAAAAGCATGTTATGATGTAATATGCACAATAAATTGCCCAGAAAATGGAGCTACAAAGCCTACGATGTGACTGGTAATATGGCCCTTAAAAAGTACGGTAGATGACCAGTCTACTTCCCTTCATGGCAAATGATATGTGAAAAACTTCCATTCACCCATTCTTTGTATGGCCATCACTCTGACTGAGGTGTTCTGACCACTCTACCACCTGGAGCCTGACTTCTAATTATCCAGTAATAATGACTACCTAACTATAATAAAAAAAAAATGCCTATCTATACAAACACCCAAAGATATAATCTTCATATATCATTACCACCATCATCATTATTTCCCACTAAATAATGGCATTATTTAGTGGGAAATAATGATGATGGTGGTAATGATATATGAAGATTATATCTTTGGGTGTTTGTATAGATAGGCATTTTATTTCCCACTAAATAATGGCATTATTTGGTTCTATCACTAACATCCAGCATAGTACTGTAAATAGTTTCCTGGAATACAGGAAATCATTTGGCTTGTCACTCAGTGTAGAGTCACCTGTAGAAGAGGGAAGGAGGGAGGGAAGGTGAGGGAGGAGGAGGAGAGGAAGAAGAGGGAGGAGGAGGAAGAGGAGGAGAAGAAGGAGAGGGAGGAGGAG
>JAGKTI010030910.1:0-12265 GCA_018397915.1 Birgus latro
ATTTTTCCAATTCCAAAAGAGTAAGAAAGATCCGAAGACAAAACACAGAAAAGAGGTTATCTATGAACAGAGCGTCTTGGGAGAAAAGTCAGGCATCTGTCATTGTGTCAGATCCTTTACCTATCTGTCTGTATTTCTGTCTGTCTAAGTATTTATCTACTATCCATCTATCTACCCATCTGACGAGCATTATATTTTATTTTCTTATCACACGTAGAAGATTGAATTTAATTTGTCAAGGACCGCTATTAATAAACGAGGTAAAGAATACTCCATCTGTACCTTCTAGTTTGAAACGATTCCCCCAAGCTTGGTAAAACTGTTTAGAGACGGCAAGATTAAAACTAAACAGACGTTACTGAAGTGAAGAGGTTAAATTCTATCCAACTGCTGAATGTTGTACTTGGAATTATTCTAAATTACTCTGATTATCCAAACTCAGATGATTCCTACATATTAAGAAGCACACACACCACACACACACACACACATACACACACGCACGCACACACATAACCTTTCCCCCTCCCGGAAGTGTTTTATAGCGATGCACATTTTTTTATGCCAAGAAGCGCTTCCTACGACTTCCTTAGGGCGGAGTCTCGCTGAATGGCCGCCCTGGAAGGCATAAATCAGCCCATTGTAAGGTTCGGTGGTAAACAGTGCAGTGCCCCTTACCCTACCCTACCCTACCCCTCGTTTTCTCTCTCCCCCTTCCCCTCCTCCTCGTCCGTTTTCTTCGTTATCCCTCTCTCTCTCTCTCTCTCTCTCTCTCTCTCTCTCTCTCTCTCTCTCTCTCTCTCTCTCTCTCTCTCCTAATTACCCGATTGTAAGCCCTAGTGGTACACAGTGCAAATCCCCTTACCCTACCCTTACCATCATTTTCTTTCCCATCCGCACCTTCCTCTACTTTTTTCTCTTCCCTTCTCTATTCATTTCTTTTTATAATCCCCCTTCTTTCCCTTCATCCTCCCCTTTCTTACTTTCCCTACTCCCGCCTTTTATCCCTTCTTTCACCTCGTCCATTGTCATCCCTCCTCCCTTTCTCCTTTCCCAGTATTTTTTCCCTTTTTCTCCACGTCACTCCTGTCTTCTCGTAACCCCTTATCCCTGTTTTCTTTCGTCTCCCTCCTAATCGACCCATTGTGCGCCCCATTAGTAAACAGTGCAGTAACCTCTACCTTACTCCTCGTATTCTTTTCCCTCCCCTTATGCGGGTCCGCTTTCTTAGACATTTCTTTTTTCTTTATCGTCAGCCTTTTTTGTTCCTCTGTTCTTCTTCCATCATTGTTTCTTTTAGTCCTTCTTCAGTCTCTTCTCTCCTCTTACCTACGACTTGCCTTTGCTTCCTTTTTTATTTTATTTTCATTCTTTCTTTGTTTTTGCTACGTTCCTTCCATTCCCTTGCCTTCCTTTCTTTCCCTCCCATCCTTCCTTCCCTTTCTTCCTTGATCTGTTTCCTCCAACCCCCCCTCCCCTACCCATATTTTTTTTATTTACTACCATGCCTTCATCCTCTCTCCTTCCTTTGTCCCCTCTACCCTCACTCTCGCCCTCCCCCCGCCCTTTCCCCTCCGATTTCTTGTCTGCCCCTTTTCCACAATCACCTCTCCTCTTCATCTTTCCTAACCTCCATCCTCATTCTCTCTTCCTTTCCCCTTCCTCATTCTCCCTCCCATTCCTTTATTGCTTCCTCCCCTCCCCTCTCTCCCCCCCGCCACCTTCCTTCTTCCTTCCCCTCTTCTGATTCTTCCATCCAGTCCCCCTCATTCCCCTTTCTTGTCACCGGACAGAAAGACTTACAGTTATGACCATCCGGGACCACTTAAAGGAGAAGACGTTTCGCCCTACTAACAATGGCCCAAATGACCCCCGATTTGTCCAGTTTCTGACGTCATATCCTGCCGGGGTGATGTCTTCCTCTGATGAAACTGGACGACTTTCACAACATGAATTTTAAGTCATAGTTGTTGGAAATTCGAGGAAACATAATTATGAAGCAGGAATAAGTTTCCTTGGTTAATATGCTCTTTTTACTCTAATTTGACCTAAAATTGTAATCCCCTGATCTTGAATGTTGAGTTAGTACAATAGATAAACACTAGACACGAAAAACTGCTATGGGTTAGGTGTCGAGCCACGGCAGTTTTATTTTTGCAGATGAGTGAATTAAGCAGGAGAATGACTAAAATAGGAACCAGGTTAATATAAAATGAAATATAGTTAAATTTATTCTCCAATCTGGCGTCACTTGGCCATTAACTAAACTGAAAAGGATTATGGATCTTTGTCGGGTGAAGAAGAAAAAGAAAACTATAGACTGCTTACTTTCTTTCCATATTTATCCATCTTCCAGCATATGCATATCAGCCTCATCCTACCTGATCAGTGGTCATCATCCAAATTCAGCTGCAGTTTTTCATTCCCGCCTTCCATTCTCATCCACTCTACTCCTTAACCACTTGAATGACATATATTCGTATTACCCCTCAGACGATTTTATTCAGCTTAGGGAGAGAAATAAAAGTTTAGAAGGGGTTAATGGCGAGTGTTTCTTACCCCATCACTGCGAATGACAGGTAGATGTCTGGATGAAGGTAGCTGTCCATTATCTATCAACCAACAGCCTAAGCCTATATTCTGTTATCAAGGGTGGCCGTGACAGAAGAACCTCCACTGAACTTTATTCTGTCCTTCAGTTAATCCCATCTCATCTCTTTGACTCCTTTTAACTATTCTTCCCCAACTTTCTAATTCTATCCCTCCTTCTCGAACCTGCTTCACTGCAGTAATTAGTCTTCTTCTTTCTCTCTTCCTCCTGTTCTTCCTTCTTCTCAATTTCCTCTTCCACCTATTTTATTCTTTCTAACTCAGACTTCTCTATCTCCTCCCATACGCTTCATTAATCTGGTTATTTTCATCCCCATCCTCTTCGTTCCTCTCCTCCCTCTTCTCCTTCTATCCACCTTATTATCTGTTTTTCCTCTTGCTCTTCCTCCTGTCTCCACTTCGTTCTATTCGTTTTAATTTGTCAATTATTTCTTTTTTTTTTTTTCTTTCTTCTATATCTCCTGCTCCTGCTCCTCCTTTTCCTCCTCCTCCTCCACCTCTTCAATATAAATATTCTCCTTTCCTCTTCGTCGTCGTCGTCGTCGTCGTCGTCCTTCTCCTCCTCATTTACTACTCTTGCCATGTTATTTCGTTGTTGTTACGGATACTTAAAAAATTTTCGCAAGGGAATTTGTGTCTGATCCCTCAGTCTGTTTCCCCAGCCTTCATCTTCTACCTCTCTTCTCCTCTTTGCATCCTCTTCATCATCATGCATTCCCCTCCTCCTCCTCCTCCTCCTCCTCAGTCCATTCTGTTCCTATAAAATTTTCATCTTTCTCCTTTTCCTCCTCATTCTCTTTCTGCTCCTTTCTTTCCATTCCCTTCAGTATCCGCTTCGCCTCATTCATCTTCTCTCTTCCTTTCCTTCCGCTGTCTACCCTTCCATTCTAACATATTTTTGCACAATTTTCACAACACAGTGGGAGGCCATATCCTCTCGCTATTGCCCCAGCACCAGAATTGACTCTCGACAATATTTATGAAGCAAATTGTTTTCTCTAACTTGGTAATGCCTTTGCAACAACACCATTATAAACTGAAAGACACACTCTCTCTCTCTCTCTCTGCCTCATTTAGCATTCTGGGAGTCTCGACAAAGCTGTACATAAATATAATGCTAGTTATTAGTATTTTACCGAGGCAACTAAATGGCTTGTTTGCACTGCTGTCTCTTCTGGTTTTGCGTTGGTGATTTTTTTCTTGTTTCGCAGCTCGCACGAAGACTGGGCCAAGGAGCTCCCTGTTTAATGATGATATGATGATGATGGTGGTGGTAATGGTGGCGGTGGCGGTGGCGATTGATGATGATCGATGATGATAATTATGACTGATGATGATGATGACTGATGATGATGATGACGATGGAAGGGAAGGCGGACGCATTTTTAAACAAAACCATTGTCATAGCACCGAGTATTGTCCCGAGCATTACAAAAAATCGAAATTGGAGCTAACTATGCTCTTATTAATTTTTTCCACTTATGTTTCTTTGACGCCACTGTTGTGTATTGGGAATGCACAGTATTATTGTGCTTGTATTAGTTTAATCCTGCTACTTCCAGGCGATTTGATGAAGCCTGGGAGAAAAATTTTGAACAACAGGTGTTAGATACTGACGTCATTAATCCCTTTGCTATTAGGGGGGTTCTCTTAAAGGTAAAGAAAATCGTCTTGAGGTAGCAAGAAAGTGTTAACCATACGTCGTTTCATATTGCACTCTAGATACCGCTATACGATTATTTTTCCAGGTAACAGTGTGTCACAGGTGCCTGAGAGTGTCAATACCGGTGCCACTTCTCTCAAGGTCGGAAAAACTCTAGTATTAGATTCTAATTACCACCAGACGATGAAGAGGAGGCTGAGTGTTAAATGTGCTTTGATGTTGGTTGCCCATAGTTTCCTGTGTTGTGTGTGTGTGTGTGTGTGTGTGAGAGAGAGAGAGAGAGAGAGAGAGAGAGATTTTAATAGGTTTTATAATCGGAATGCCAAGTATTTTATCCATTCAGTACTCACTATTTTTGTTTCTTATCAACTTATTTTACTAAGATAAAGAAAAAAGGCTATATTTATAACATGAACTTTCCGTGGTTAAATTTGTGGAGAGAGAAATACTGAGCATCCGGAATTACGATGAACATCCTGAACACAGTGGTAAGCAAATTATCCACGTCATTATAACAGTGTTCCTCAAAGAAGGCAATTGTTTCGTGGATTAAATACCTCTACAGAAGCACTCTATATAGTTATAACGAAAAACCTGAGTCCATATTAACCCATCTAGTTTAAAGGTTCTCTACTGAGCTGAAAAAAAATCGTCAGGAAATAGCACTCCGTGGAAGCACTGTTTCTCAATGGAATTTTTAACTCTCGGATAAAATACAGAAAACCCCAGATCACTCAATTATCACGAAAGAAAAATGAACTCTTTCTAACCCATCCAGTGCGAAATTTATCTCCTAAGCTGAGTAAAATCGACCGGAGGCGGTACCTAATAAGAGAAATATTCCCTCAAAGAAGTTATTTGTTTCTTGGATAAAGTACCTAGGCCCCCATATCGGTCAATATTATCAAGACGAACAGCTTGAGCCCTTCTATTAACATACAGAGACCCACAAGACGTACCATAATCTGCGCTGTATATTGGGTATGATGGAGAGAGAGTGTCATATTACTGGGGAGACTGGATAACCCCGAAGCCTCCCTTATGTTTCTCATTATGTAAATCACACTCACGGCACCGCACCTTCAGCCTGGGGACTTGCTTTCATAATTATTCTTGCTGATATACTTTTTTCACTCAGATTTATCCTTTATTCAACATCTCTTCATTTTTCAGTGCGGAGTTGTAACAGCAGATTATCACTAGATTATGGTGCCAGTCAGGTAATAGTGCTATGGAAAAGATGTAGTCATAGCACTGTATATTTCTGCCACTTAGCTACGTGAATTGAGTTGTAAAAGGACGCAAAAGTTTTCCTAGTTAGTGTAAAAAAAAAACATAAAACGATATCACTTAGCCCGTACTGCATGAGAGTACCTTACCATTAACCCAAACAGTCTGAAGACGTCCTTACTTCTTGCTACTACCAGACCATATTATTCCGCTTAATGAGAGCACTATAGCAATGAACGGATTATTAGTGACTCTATGATACTGTTTCAGTTCGAAAAGTCTCTCCAAACTGGAATAAATCAGTGTAACCTGAGGATAGTGGGTGTTGGGGTGCCCCGCGTGAGAGAGGGGAGGTGGGTGTTGGGGTGCCCCGGGTGGGAGAGGGAAGGTGGGTGTTGGGTGAGGACGGTGGGTGTTGGGGTGCCCCGGGTGAGAGAGGGAAGGTGGGTGTTGGGGTGCCCCGGGTGAGAGGGGGGAGGTGGGTGTTGGGGTGCCCCGGGTGAGAGAGGGGTGCCCCGGGTGAGAGAGGGGAGGTGGGTGTTTGGGTGCCCCGGGTGAGAGAGGGGGGAGGTGGGTGTTGAAATTGCCTGTCCTGTTGTTTGCTGATGAAACTGTCCTCTTATGTGAAGACGAGTGGGAGTTGCATGACATGCCGAGGGAGTCTGAAAGCGAATGTGAGAGGCAAAATTTGAACTTTAATGTAGCAAAGAATAAAGATACAATTTTGGAGACGAGTGTAGACAGAGTGAGGAGTGAGGCTAAATGGTAAGCATTAGGAGAATGTAAATGACTTAAAGTATCAAGTTAGTATGATTAAGAGGGATTGGACTTGGGAGAATAAACTGCAGGAAAGGTGCAGCAAGGAAAAATGTTGTATGCAAATTGAAGGATGTGACAAGGAATATGGAGGTGAGCGTGGAAGTATAGAAGCATATGCCTGACGTAATTGTGATCCACTGGTTATCCCATGGATGTGACGTTTGGAACCTGCTGGAAGGACACGAGTCGAATGAGGACGATGAATTAGGAAGTTCAAGAGCAATGTGGTGTTGGTGTGAATGTTCTGGAAAGTATCATGAGGGGTACCTGAGACTGTTTGATGATGTGGAATGAAGGAGAGTGAGAGATTAACTAAGCAAGTATATGTGAGTCAAATGGAAGGACAGAAGGGAAGAGGGAGAACGATGATGAAGCGAAAGAGGGGAGTGAAGATGTATGTAAATGAGAGTGGTGTGGGATGGAGAGGGAACAATCTGGAGGCGGAGAATAAGGTTATGTGGAAGTGATTTGTTGGTGGCTACCCCTTGCAGGATTAAGTCATCTGGCTATGGAGGGAGAATGATATTGGTCACCTATAGTAAAATGAAAAATATTATCCTCAGCCTAAAATGGTTACAAAACTCCACTTGACGATCCATCAACCTGCCAGGGGAATCCAAAACTCGATAATGATTTAATAAAGATGGGGCTGCATTACTGATCCCAAGAGGCAGTCCATTTGTCTGTCTCTGGCTCCGCTCTGACACCCCCGTCGCGCTGCACTGACAACATCGGTGGCGTAGCTGGACAAATGATCCCTGTGTCTATTTAGGCTGGAGGGGGAGGGGGTTGAAGGGAGGGTAATGGGTTCGAATCGTGTTAAAGCTCCCCCACCTGGTTCAGCCATTCCCCGTCACATATTTGTGTTGTGTCTCATTGTGGCTCTCTCTCTCTCTCTCTCTCTCCATATGTACACACACACACACACACACACACACACACACGTACGTCTCTAAATAACACCGTGATTCTGATGCCTCTGTCACCGGCCGAGCCACTGCAATATTTGTTAACTGATGATTTGTGTGGCTGCATCATCCCCTCACACGCATCAAAAGGGTTAAGTGTTTACATTAACTAGACGGGCGACACACACAAACACACGCACACACACACACGCACACACACACACAAACACACACACACAAACACACACACACACACATGTCCCCCCTTCCCTCTCTCTCTCTCTCTCTCTCTCTCTCTCTCTTTCTGTCCATTGCCCATTAGACCGACAAAGCTCCCAACAGACTCTACCGAACCCTTACGCAAATTCTCCCGCCTCTAAGTAACCTCAACCTTTCCAGACAACTTTTCACGTCCGTTCTCGTGTCAACTAACCGCACTTCACCTACATGTACAATCGCCAACAAAAATCGGGTCCTCTATTTTTCTGCCAGTGGGCTTTGAAAATTAGTCTGATGAACTGGAAACAAGTGATAATGATGATATACATTCTGATGCTAAATAAAACCATTAATATCCCCCATTTCGTTTTTTATTGCTTTTTCGAGTCCATGGAGAGAATCATACTCAGATTAATTATTTTCCTGAAGTGTAACAACTGTGGAACTCTTACTTAATATTCTCGGAAGCGTGATGTACGACGAAGACCGCATCAAGGTGTTCCTAAAATCATCGTTCGTTATCTAGTTCTGTTGCAGTAATGTGAATTGATATTTTTGGCAGCAACTGTACAAATGCTGACAAGAAAATAACTTCTTTTCTGTCGAGCAATTATGAAACTATTACACAGCTTTCTGAAAAATTTGTTGAACTGACTCGCATTACAGGATTCTAATATGATGTCTTTAGTGTGTCCTTATTGAAAGTTAAGATTATACCATCGTCAGCGAAAGTCTTGTCTCCTGTCCTGCTTTTCACTCAAGAGGCATTGAAAGGCAGACGAATGATAAGGGAAATATAGACAGATCCTTCAGATTGACCGATAAATAGACAAGCAAAGAGACAGAGGTATAGATAGATACACACACACACACACACACACGCACATACAAACACACACACAGAGATGGATAAAAACATTAACAGTTTTATATGTAAATAAAATTATATGAAAAGATAAATCAGTATACAGTTAGACAGACAGATAACACTTGCTTAGTCGACGGCAAAACTCCATTAACCTCTCCTGCATCTCAGTTTATGGACTTTGAAATCAGTCCCTTGGAACAGCAACAGACGACACAGATGACTTTGAATGGCCTTAGATCAGTGTCATGTATATCATCTGCTTCAGTTTCACCAGATTCCATGTTTTTCAATGTCCTGGGGGAGGGGAAAGAAGAAGAGGAGTGGCGATGAAACGTCTACTAGATAGGTTGACAGACATTGTATTGACCACATGTATTAAATTAAACTGTGTGAAATATGAATAATGCAGAATGTAATATCATTCTGTCTGTTCTAATGGTGTATCTGTTTTATGTGCTGTTCTTTTTATCCATTTTTGTGTTTGTTTATCAGTTTATACGTCTCTACCTCTGTCTGTTTATTGATTAACCCGTCTCTTCCTCTCTATATTCATCTCTGTCTGTGCGTCTCTGTATCTATCTTTCTATCTATTAATTGCCTGTCTGTCTGTCTGTAGTTCCCTACCTGTTTGCCTATTATAATCTTACAATAATCCTTTCTGTTTGTCTGGTTACCTATACAATGATCAGTATTATATGTATCCTCCTCCCCATCACCAATTTGCCTGTCTGTCTGTTATTCTTCCATCATCTTAGGTCATCTGTTATCTCATTTTTGCGTTCCTCATTCAACTCCGTCTATCTGTATCAATCAGTACCTGTGTCTTTCATTTATTTATTTCTTGGTTCATCCTATCAATTTATCAGTCTTCTCTTGACCTAAGGACGTACTCTCTTCAGTTCTTGAGGATGGTGGGAAGCAGAATAAGGACAATTTCGGCCTGCAGTCCATCGGGTGCACGTTCACATGAGCCTAGGATTTCTACCATTCTTACTACTACTGCTGCTGCTACTGCTACTACTACTACTACTATCTACTACCATCATCACGACTGCCATCATCATCATCATCATCATCATCATAACTGTCACCATCATCATCATCATTCATATACCTCAGTGGCGTCATAATCATCATTATCATCATCATCCTTGCTATCATAATTTTTACCACCACCATCACCACCACCACCATCAAAGTGGCTACTACTACTACTACTACTATTAATTACCACCTCTACTACTACTAGTTCCATCAATTTAACAACTATCCATTAAAAGATATAAAAAGTAACTGGAATATACTGGTACTTTAATAACCAAATACAATAAATAAATGCATCAGTAAATAAATAATTGAGTAAATAAAGCCATCACATTTATAATCCAATATAAAATTCATACAGGTCTAGTCCATTGCAGGGTTTTACGTCGTTAAAAGGGTATCAGTGTACGAATTAATGTGAAAAAATTGCTATTTCGTTTCTGCTTAGGCTGTGTTTATCGGTCAGTCTGCGTTTTCTCTCTCGTTATTCAATTTGTGTTTTCCTTTTTGCAGTTTTCTTTCTCTATCATGACTTTATTTACCTCCGCCAGGAGGTATATTGTTTACCCCCTCGTTTGTTTGTTTGTCTGTCTGTTAACAGGATTATTCAAAAAGTTATGAACGGATTTTGATGAAATTTTATGGATGGGTGGGGCATGAGCCAATGAATAAATGATTAAATTTTGGGCCTGATCCTGATCCTGATTCGGAGTATCCCGCACAATATCTCCAAAACTTCTTAATGAATTTCAGTGATACGGATCCGAATCCTTATCTTATGTCCATGGATCCTGATCCTGATCCTATTTAATGGCAATGGCATTGGCGGAGGTATGCTTTCTCTAATCGCCTTCTAGTTATTTATTACAATATTTACTTATGCCTCCCCTTTCATGGTCAATCATTGTCCCATTTATTTTCCTTAACCACTGCAACTCAAGTGGTCTAATCGAAGCTGACTGAAATCGTCTGGCGTCTGGCCGAATAAAATAAAACAGTGCCACAGAGGGACACCTTCCCGTGGTGGCAATGATATAACGGTTTGGTTCCACTGCTCAGTTATATAAATGTCCCCCAGCTCTCTCCCGATCCCCCCAGATGAGTATGGTGGACTGCAAGACGGCGACAACTTCGCCTTGTAGTCCACTGGGTTGAGATGTAAGATGAACACTGGGCTCCTACCACAACTACAACAACAACAACAACAGCATCAATAGCAACTACTGCTACTGAAGGTAGTTAATTATTCATGTAATACTTCTGAGGGACATGTAACTGGTCATCATCGCAGAGAGTATATTGGCTACAAAACCTAGTCCTGGGCCCATACGCGTGTGATGGAGAAACTCAGTACTGAATGATAATTAAGTGATTAGATGAGTGTCTATATAAATTTGTTTTAATGCTGTGGACGAATGAGTATTTTGTTCAGCCTACCGCCCTTCTTTTTAATGAGGCTGAGGATAGATCCCTTCCCAGTGAAAAGATTGGAAATACTGTCCATTAATCCCTTACCAAAAAGTACGTTATTTTCATTTGTTTTGGCCTGGAGTAGATTTCCTAATTCTGAAAAGGAACATTTGAAACTGGTAGGGTTAGACAGACTTCATCAACCTTGTCGCAACGAGAAGTCTTTCGTATGTTGAATATGATCATCTGACTAAACTGATAATGCGTTGCAGAAGTGAACCTGCTAGTAAATGATGATGGAAACTAAATAAATGAGGAAGAGGTATTGCCGGGGAGAAAGATTCTCCTGATATTTCGCCTCTTCTCCTTGCCAAATTATTCTGATGGTTAATATTCTGATGGCCAAATTATTCTGATGGCCTCCTAAACTGACGGAGGCTTGGGATGTCTCGCTCCCCATAGATAATTTCCTCTGATACGAAGCGCCAGGGAGGAAACTAACTGGCATGTCTTACTGTAAGTGAGAAGTGGACGCGGTGGAAGTACAGGGGAACATTTGCTCCTGACTATAACAAGAAATTCCTGTAGCACTTGAAACCACGGCCGATTGTGCTTTGCTACTGGTTTGTATCACTCAACCCCTTCACTGATACCAAAGACAGACGCCTTCACGTGTTGGCACCGATGTAACAGGGCGAAGGAGCTGACCGGGGACTCCTGGATACAAGAGTGCCACCACGAGAAGTCGCTCCTCTCCTGCACCAGTGAAGACGTAATGAGGCAAGACAAATAACCGAGGAAAATGTAGCAGGGAGTCTCCTAACTCCACCAGAACAAGGTCCATTGTGTCTTGCCATCCCATTTTTATCTCTTAACCTGCTCTCTCGGCCTTATGTAAATGAGTTCCGCCCTCACCCTGATTTTTAACCATCGTTTTTCTGTCTTTTTTTCGCTCTCGTCTGTTTCTTGAGGAAGTCATTATTTTCCTTTCGTTCTTTTCGTAAGCAGTTAAATTTCTGGTTCGTCCGTTTCGTGTGCTTATTTCTGTCTGTCTGCCTCTGTCTCTGTCTGTCTGTCTCTGTCTCTCTGTCTCTGTCTTTCTCTCGGGAGGGGGGGAATTTGGCTATCGACTACTGGTATATAAGCCAAGGTCATTAAGTTAAGATGACCTTTTTTGTCGAACCGAGAGATGCAGAAAATAAAACAATCCCATAAAATATAAAACATAAAGTACACTTCTTGCTTATTCACTTCTAAAAAAAAAAAAAATGTTTATTCATTTCTTGCTTATTCACGTCTCAAGCAACTTCTTCCTCTCGTCTCGTCTGCTCCGTAAGCCCAATCGACTTTTTGTTACGGGTGGGGGCCTCTTAGTCGACCATTACCGTTCGTCGTGTCCTCAGATGGGCTCCCTCGCTCTTCCCCCTCGTTTAGTCATTAGCTGTTGTGTTTCTCTCTCTCTCTCTCTCTCTCTCTCTCTCTCTCTCTCTCTCT
>JAGKTI010030911.1:0-12265 GCA_018397915.1 Birgus latro
GTAGAAAAGTTACAAGAGGATAGAATAAAGGCTGAATATAAAAGGGAAGTGGAGGAGCGATTGGGTAAATATAGATTGGAGCAGATGGGGGACGTGGAAAGTACGTGCAAGATATTTACAGAAGAAATCTGTGTAGCATGTGAGGTGGTGTGTGGGGTGAAGAGAAGATGAAAAGGGGTGCAGGGAACAGCATGGTAGACTGAAGTGGTAAGAGAGGCTGTGGCACAAAAGAAGAAAGCATATAATGAGTGGATGAAGAACAGGGGCGCTGAAGAAGCTGAGAGACGTACGAGAAAGTTATATGTAGAGAGGAGGAGAGAGGTGAAAAGATTAGTAAGAGAGAGTAAGAAGAGAGTGGATGAGGAATTTGGAAGGAATTTAAGTGCAAAGTGGAGGGAATGTAAGAAAATGTTCTGGAAAGAGGTAAAGAGAGCTAGACAGGGTGCCAACGAAGATTGTGGGGGTGTGAAAGATAAAATGGTAGATTACTAGTGGAGAAGGGAGAAAAAGTGAACAGATGGAGAGAACACTTGAATGAACTGTTGAACATAGAGAACGAAAGTAATGCAAGTATAAGTGGCTGGGGAATAGCAGGGAGAAGGAGGGTTGTGAGAAGAGAGGAAGAAATCAGTACAATGGAAGTGGTGGAAGCACTGAAGAAAGTTAAAATGGGGAAAGCCCCAGGAACTGATAAAGTGTGTGGTGAAATGCTGAAGTATGGGGGAGAGATAGTAATAGAATGGATGTGGAAGGTGTGCAGATTGGCCTGGGAGGAAGGTAGAGTCCCAGAGGATTGGAAGTCAGGTACAGTATAATTATTCCTCTGTACAAAGGAAAAGGGGAAAAAGAAGTGTGTGGTAATCATAGGGGCACTTGCCTTCTTAGTGTAATAGGAAAAGTATATAGTAGGATGCTTATTAACAGAGTTAGGGAAATAACAGAGGAATTAGTTGGAGAAGAACAGGGAGGTTTTAGGAAGGGAAGAGGTTGTGTAGACCAGATATTCATTCTTAGATCTTTAGTGGAAAAGTTTCTAGAGAAAGGACAGAAGTTGTATGCAACCTTCATGGATTTGGAGAAAGCTTATGACAGGGTGGACTGGACAGACAGGGATTGTGGAAAGTATTAAGAATATATGGAGTGGATGGAAAGTTGTTGGAGGCAGTGAAGAGTATGTATGAGGGTACTAAAGCTGCAGTGTGTGTGGATGGCAAACTGAGTGAATCTTTCCATTTGAAGGTTGGATTGAAACAAGGATGTGTCATGTCTCCATGGTTGTTCAATCTGTACATGGATCGGGTTATAAAAGAGATACAAGGGAGGGCAGTGGATGTTGGAGCGGCCCTAGTGAGATTAAAAGGGATTAAAGAATCCCCCGAGTTAGACCTTACAATGAGATCATATAGCCCCGCTAGGTAACAGGAGGGCACTACCCCTCCCGGCACGGCAGTCCCGGGCGCGGCTCGAACTCGCAACCCCCCGGTCCCGAGCTTGATGCTCTACCTCTGAGCCACCGTGCCCCCTGGCCCTAGTGAGAGAGGGCAGTGTTTGGAAACTCCCTGTATTGTTGTTTGCAGATGATACTGTGTTGTTGAGTGAAGATGAAGGGGAGCTGCAAGGCTTGGTAGATGAGTCTGGGAGAGTGTGTAAGAAACGGAATCTAAAGGTGAATGTAGGGAAGAGTAAAGTGATGGTCTTCGAGAGAAGTGAAGCCAGTGAATGTATAGTGAGATGGGATGGGAAGGATATGGAGAATGTGTGTGCATTTAAGTACTTGGGTAGTGTGATGAGTAAGGATGGAAGTCTGGAGGGTGAAGTGCTTGAAAGGTTGCAGCAGGGAAGGAAGGTTGCTGGTTCATTGAAAGCAGTGATAAGAAACAGGGAAGTGAGCATGGAAGTGAAAAAGTTGTTACATGACAGTATTGTGATACCAACTCTAACATATGGAAGTGAAGCTTGGACCCTGTTGGAAGGACAGAAGTTAATAGTGAAATCAGTGCAAAGTTATTTGAGAGGAGCATGTGGAGTCACATGGAGAGACAGACTAACAATTGAGGAAGTGAAGGAGCATTGTGGTGTGGATGTGGACATGATAGGAAGCGTTAGGAGAAACACGTTAAGGTGGTTTGGGCATGTGGAGAGGATGAAGAGTGAAAGACTGATGAGGAGAATGTATGTGAGTGAGGTGGAGGGGGGGAGGGGGAGGCCAAGGATGAGATGGAGGGATGAAGTGGAGAGGTATATGAGAGAGGGGGGTGAGTTGGGAGTGGGGTAGTGAAATGGTGGGGGACAGAGAGACATGGAGGCGATTTGTTAGTGGCCACCCTGTACGGGATTGAGGCAGCTGGCAATAGAAATAGTGGCAGGGTCACTGCTATTTTTTCTTTGTCGTGTTCGAACCCTATTTCCAATAAGGGTTTGATCATGCACATGTATGTGTCTATGTCATATTGCTCAGGGTCGAATTTTGGTAGTTGTACTTAAGGTTTGGAAGCCATTTTTGTTACATTTCCTTTTTGCTCCTTGTTGCTCTCTGCCAGATCTAGAACCACCGCTAGTCATCACTGTTATGCTCCGTGTTTTAAGTGCAACTTCTTGCTCTTAGAGCACAGACATGAATTTGGGTTCTTTGGTTCATGATCGGGCAAGAGCAAGGAACAAAGGAACAGAATACAAACACAGGCTAACCAGTCTTACACGTATATTGCCACAGATCGACATACACAATATTATACACAAAACATGGCACTATAAAAACACTTAATGTCCATACAGGGTCGGTACACAATATTACACAGGTCCACACTGGGAGGTTCAGGTGGTGGCCAGGTGTGGGAGGTGGGCTGTCAGGAGTGTTCTCCCAGACTGGTTCGTCTGGTGTGGGCTGCAGGGTGGTGTAGTGGGTGGCCCTCTCGACCATCTCTTGGTGGGGCCCTTAGGAGTGGGGTGGCCCTCAGGACTGGGGCCAAACAGGGCTAGGAGGAGGGTGGCTCTATGCCCACCCTTGAAGATAGTGGGAGCCCGCAGGAGGGTCCGGACTGGCCCTGGCCCAGAGTCGATGAGACGCCCCTCGATGGCTGCGGGCTGCGGTCTCGTCGGGTTGGGGAGGCCGTCAGGATCCACCTGCAGCCACTCTCTCCCGGGGAGTCTGTCAGTGTCCGGGGGCGTCGAGGGGCCGACTGCAGCGACGGGATATCCAGGCTCACGACAGGTCTGCTCCAGACATCCTGCAACAGTGCCTCTGTAGGGGAGCAATCTCTGCCCTGGGTGGTACAGGGGGAGTGCGAGAGATGTCTTGCTCGGCCTCTGGAGAGGTGGTCTGAGCCAGGGACATGACCCTCAGTGGAAGCCACCGCAGTAGTGATGGAGGGAGCACCGATGGTTGCTCTCTCAGCCTGGCAAGTCCGGTGAACATTGCCGGAGCTCCACTCCAGGGCAGTGGAAGGAGATCCAGTGGGTGCTCCTTCCGCCTGGCAAGTCTGGTGGATGTTGCTAAGGCTCCCGGGCAGGAGAATGGGGGGAGGAAGTCTGGTGGACGTTCCTCCCGCCTGGTAAGTCTGGTGGACATTACTGGGGCACCACTCATCCCGGGGGCAGCAGGGAGCGGAGCTCCAGTGGACATTCTTGCTCCTGTAAGTCCGGTGGACGTTACCACGGCCCTGTTGCCTGGGGAGAGTTGCAGGCGAGGGGTATCCGGTGGATGCCACCTCTATGGCAGGTCTGGTGGACACTGCCAAGGCTCTGCTCCCTTCGCTGGGATGATGAGTGGAGGAAGTTCGGTGGATGTTCCTATGTTGGTAAGTCCGGTCGACGTTACTGCGCCCCTGCTCGTGTAGGTGGGTGGCAGAAGAGGGAGATCTCGTGGACATTCCCTCTACAGTAAGTCCAGTGGACATTACTGCACCACTGCTCCCCTTGGGGTCTGTAGGACTGGAAAGACAGGTGGCTGTTCCTCCTCTTGTGACAAGTCCGGTGGATGTTGTCGAGAGCCTACGTGGGACTGTACCAGAACAAGTCCCACCCCGAGTCTGGCGAGTGCTGCCCTGGCTGGAAAGTAACTCACCTGGGCAGTGCACTTCCTGCTGGTCTGGCTGGGTGGAAGAAGGACACATAGTAGCAGGGGAAATGGGCCGGTGTGGCTTGGAGTCCCTGTGTGCCTTCCCGTGGCCTCCTCATAGGGTGGGGGTCTCGTCCTCCCTGGGGTCTCCTCCGTGTGCACGTATTTCACTAACAAATGCCTGTTAAGGCTGACAAATAGTTATTAAACACTAACAGTATATATACAAAACTTTTAAGGGCCTTAACAGTTCTGCTTATGTAGAAGAACTGGCAAAGTCCTTCTGTCCTCTTAACAGAAGCTTGTTTAGTGAATACCATGGCGAACCAACACCAACAACAGTGGCACCAACATGCTTATTGAGAAAGGAGAGACATACTCGTATTTAATGAATATAATGATCAAGAACCAATAAAGTGATACCAACTCGATAGTTCTGGTATTATGGCTATAATGCGCCCCGATGACGACACCCCCACCCACCATAATGGGGAGGGAACAACCACTCTACCAGGGGACACCAAGCAGGTGACTCAGCCTTCCAGGCCACAACAGCCCACCTCACCTTCTCCCATATGCCCCTCCTCCCCTCAACCAGACAAACCCTGAGTCAACAGTCCGGCAACATTACTCTCCGGCCGTAACAACCATCACCAGACTCGGGGTGGGAGTTGCTCTAAAGCAGTCTCATGCAGTGGCCCAGTAACATCCACTGAATTTACTGGAGAGTGAGCAACCACTGGTTCTTCCTCTTCTGCCACCCACCTTCAGGAGCATTGGCACGATTACGTCCATCAGACTAGCCGGTGTGAGAGTGTCCGTCGGACCTCTTCTGCCCGTCCTAAGACAGGGAGCAGAGTCTTGGCAGCGTCCGCCGGACCTGCCACAGCGGAGGCACCCGCCGGGTACTCTGCGGCTGCACCAAACCCCCAGCTGGAGAGTGGTAGTGTCCGCTGGACCTACCGGGTCAAGAGTGTCCACTGGATCTTCCCCTTCTGCTGCCCCCAGGATGAGAGGCACCCAGGTAATGTCCACCAGACCTGCCGGGCAGAAGGAGCATCCACTGGATCTCCTTCCTCCTCACCTCCATCCGGGTGCCTAGGCAACGTCCGCCGGACTTGCCAGGCCCGAGGAGCATCCATCGGATCTCCTCCTTCGTCTCTGGCGTGGAGTTGCGGTGGTGCCCATCGGGCCTGCCAAGCAGAGGGAGCAAACACCGGTTCTCCCTCCTCCACGAAGCCGGAGGCTCTTGTAGAGGAGCAAGTCTCTGGCTCGGCCCAACTCTCCTGTAGCCGAGTGAGACGCCCTTCTGCCTCCCCTCACACCACCTGGGGGTGGGGATTTCTCCCCTACAGATACGTCATGGCAGAGCGTGTAGAGTGGACCTGTCATGGGGATCCAGTCAGTCTAGCTGTCCCCGCCCCAGTCGCAGACGCTGACGGACTCGCAGGGGCATTGCGGCCGCAGGCGACTCCTGATGGCCTCCTCTCCTCGATGAGACCACAGTCCCCAGTTACCGAGGGGCGCACCACCCTCCCCGGGCCCCCTTGGGTCCCAAGTTGCCCTCCACACCCTGACAACGTCCCAAGCCAGACGAAGGGCCGCCCACCTCCTAGCCTTATTCGTCCCCAATCCTGACGGCCCAACTACTGCCGAGGCCACCTCCCGGAGGACCCGAGGTGAGCCTCCCACCACGCCCACCAGGCGTCCCCGACGTGAGGCAGCTCCACTGTCTCCAGCTGGCCTCCCTCCAACACCGGGCCACCATCTGAACCTCCCGAGAGCATTGAGTGTCACTTTCTCCTGACGCCCCACCCGAACTATGATTACCGATATCCTCTCCCACCGTAGTACTCCCCAGTGGATACAGTCCCTTGTGAAGTTCCTCCTCCCCAGCGGTGACCGTTATATACACCCCCCCCCCCATGAGTGACAGCCACCCGTGTCCCCCACATGCCCCAGTTCGCGAGTGTAACAACCTGTGACTTCCCCAGTGACTCTCAGTGAACTCTTGTCAGTGTAAAGGTTCAGTGCTCCCATAATGTTACGAGGACTACCCATTGGCCGGAAAAAGACTAAACTGTACACGTAGCCCCAGTCAGGACACTCAGTGAGCCATAGACTTAAAATTCCCAGTGTGCCACTCTGCTATATTGTGTGTTGCCTTAATTATATTGTAAGGGATTCTGTAAGTGCCACATGAAATATTCTATATTGAATTATGTCAGTCAATCAGGATAACAGTCATTCCATTGTGAGAAATGTTACATTCAGAGACAAGTTACTGATCTACACTCACTTGTCTTTTCTTATGTAGGCAATATAAATAAATGCCGTTTGCAAGATATACTACCAACACCTCACACTACATTATGCCATAATCAGATTATTCATATGTTTTTATTCTGATTTTATATAAATTTTTAAAAGTGGAGTGAAAAAAACGTTACCACGATGCTACACACTTTTTACTTTGCATGCGTATTTTTAATAACTGTGATTTTACTGGTTCAATCAAGAAGAGCTTTATATCAGTAGTATGTCAATGTATGAGGATCATAACCATACCCAGCAAATTCTATTTCTCCTAAGAATTTTGCTACTGTTAAGGAAAATGTGACCGTGAGACACATTGCAGGAAAAGTGAGAAACATTACTTGTGCGAAATTTGTTATTCATATACATTAATTACAAAATCATCTCTTATGAAGGTTACAGTAACTGTATCATAAAACAATGTAAATCATGTATTAATGTGAAACAT
Source organism: Birgus latro (assembly GCA_018397915.1). Classification (NCBI taxonomy): domain Eukaryota; kingdom Metazoa; phylum Arthropoda; class Malacostraca; order Decapoda; family Coenobitidae; genus Birgus; species Birgus latro. The sequence goes on from JAGKTI010030911.1 coordinate 6,822, forward strand.
GATAAATTAACCAAAACATGATTCTTGTAAAGCAGGGTTGGGGGTGATGCAGCAGAAAAGAACTATGTAATTTTGAATATTATGAACATAAATTACTTTATAACATGTAGGTAACCCTACAGCCAGTAACTGATGTGAAAGTTAGATGATAAGCTTACCTGTATAGGCTATCACACCAGTGATATAAACAAAAATTAAAGATCAACTACTTGCTCATCGAAGATGGAAAATTCATCCTTTTAGACTAATTGATTGAGGAAGGAAAGTTCACCCCTTTCAATATGTATGTCATTCTTGACACATGAGGAGTTGGCAATACCTGCACAACCACATCCTCTGAGATCTCGTCTCTGTCCGGGTTGTCTGGAAAATGAAACTGGCTATCACCCATTCTGTCAGTGCCTCTCTTTCTTAAATAAAAAAAAAAAAAGAATCCCCCGAGCTAGACCTTACAATGAGATCATATTGCCCCGTTAGGTAACAGGAGGGCGCTACCCCTCCCGGCACGGCAGTCCCGGGCGTGGCTCGAACTCGCGACCTCCCGGTCTCGAGCTCGATACTCTCTACCTCTGAAGCCATCGTGCCCCCTTTTTTTAAAATAATTAACTTCGAACATGCCTGGCTCCGGAACTGATTCTACCATTGTAACATAATGCTTCGACAACTTCTTGGTAGTGTAATGAACTATACTAGTAGCGTTTGTCTCATTCTCTTGTGCCCCGCCCCCTACTGATGCCCCGCCCACTTCCAGCTCTACTCGTTGCTGACTGGCTGACATAATTATTCTTCTTACTGACAGAATAATGAGCCTTACTACGAAATAGCATCGTATTATTTACTTTTATTTTGAATTCATTCTTGTATGACAAAGGAAGCACTAAAATTTGCAGAATCAAAATCAGTTTGAAAAGAAGCAGCCCGCCTCCTCCCGCGACAGTTGAGTTTTGGCGCCAAGAAACTTTGGAGCTTTGCAATAACACATCGCAGCTATCTCTCTGTTAAACATATTAAGTTATCTGCCTGTCATGTCTGTTAAGTTACCACAATTTCATAACCATATTGTAAATTTCCTAATTTATTTCCTACATTTCATTAAAATTAGAGGGTTCGTATCTCACGCCCACCAGCCCGCTACGCCTCAACCCCTATGCCCACCCCTTTGCCCACTAGCAGCCAACTGCCCACCCCACCCCCAACACCACCCCAATAACCCTTCCCACTCCTCATCTCGCATGGAAAAACCCGCCCCGCCGCACTCCCAGGGGAACACCACCCCCACACTCCACCGGCAATACAAACTGCGCCGGACTACCTCTAGCCAGCATTCGCCTCCAAAACACCACCACCACCACCACCATGCGCATCACGAGAATCACTTGGATCCCCACCTTCGGGCGACATCAACGCATCAGAAGCACACACCATCTGCTACGACTCCTCCAGCAAACAAACCACCCTTCCACTCTTCGTGTCGCCTATGCCCACCACCTGCAGGCCAATATACCAACCGACCACTGGACTACCTTTCTAAGTCACCTCGAACCCATCCACCAAACGGCCAACACCAACTTATACCACCTCCAGTCATGGGGTCGTGACTTTGTTACAGGGGAGGGTGGTGAAATACAGGAGTTAGGGGTTGAGGTCGTAGACGACGCGATGGCCAGTGAATACGACACCAACATCCCCCCCCCCCCCCCTCCCCCCGGGGGGCCACCGCTGACACTGAGCGGCTGGGAACAGGAACGGCGTACCTGTATCTCTTCCTGGCGCCCCTCTTGCTCCCATGTGGTGCCCCGGAAAGGTAGCAGTCGCCGGAGCCAAGTCTCTGGCTGAAATTCCACTCACCAGGTAAGGGGTGGAGTTTACAATTCCAAGCAACACCGCGGTATTGGCCACAGTCATACCGGGTACGGGGCTGAGCCGGCCACAGTTCGTTCCCCAGATGCACCCCCACTACAGGGCCGCGGCACGGATGCGTGTCGGTCGGGCAGGACAGGCCATAAGTTATCCGACTCCTGTAGTCGTTCCCCCCAGAGTAGCGCCGCAGTACCGGCCACAAGCCGTACTGGGTACAAGGCAGGATCGGCCACAGTCCGTCCCTCTGCTACTAGTCCTCTCAGCTTCCCGGTAAGGGCCATTAGCCACACCAGAGCTACAGCCTCCTGTGACACTATGACGTCAGCCAGTAGTCACGTCAGGCCAGAGGTAGAGCAGGCCATTAGCCGCACTGAAGCTGTTGCCCCCTGTGCCACCACGATGTTGGTCATTAGTCACGTCAGGCATGAGGTAGAGCAGGCCACTAGCCGCACTGGAGCTGATGTCCCCTGTGCCACCACGACGTCGGCCATTAGTCACGTCAGGACAGAGGTAGAGCAGGCCACTAACCGCACTAAAGCTGATGTCCCCTGTGCTACCATGACGTCGGCCATTAGTCACGTCAGGCCGGATGTAGAGCAGGCCACAGTCCACTTCTCTCCCACAGGAGGACCTGTAGCCAGAGAGAACCCCTTCCCCGAGCCGTGGCAAGGCCTCGCCCAAGGCCTTGGTTCCCTGCAACTCTACCAGGGTGAACAGTGGCCGAAGCGGAGCCCCAGCAGACCCCGCAGCCGACGTCAGGCCCTGTGTACTACTCCCCCGGCCCGAGGTCCCCGTGTGACGACCCTGTCGGCGCCGCCGCCCTCCAGCCGTTGCCGCAGTCCAGCCACCCCGGGTTCCGGTACCCTGGGTCCTCAGTTGCCCTGGGAGTTGCCCCGAACACCGGGGCGCGACTTACATGTGGGCGAGGCCTCCCTGAGTCTCTCCCAGACTCAACGTCAGGCCCATCTCCTGGCTCTCTTCGGGCCGAGCCCCTAGTCCTACGACTACGTGTGGGGCCCTGTCCAGGGGCGCGTCATTATGCCCTTCCTCCGGACGGAGGAATCAACCAAGGGCCCACCAGTGGTAGTGAAGCAAGTGGACTTTACCTATGTGTGTGCTTTCTAGACCCATATATATGTGTGTGCAGTAGCTTATACCATGCGAGTGATTCCCTATAGTGTATTCTCGTGATAAGTGACCATGAGCCCAGAGTATAAGATTGGATGAGCCTAATAGCTAACCTTGGCCTAACTTATATCCCGAGTGGAGTCCTGCACATCCCCCCAGTGAACGAAAAGCCACAGTGACCAACAGAACAATAATATTGTGCCATTCCCTTGTTTACTGAAACTCTCCCTCTCCAGCACACAGGCACTCGAGTGAAACACCTCAGTGGCTAACAGAAGGAATGGATATTATTCCCATCGTGCCTTCCCCTTGTGCATTAAACCTCCACCCACCCCAGTGTCTGGGCACATTAGTTAGGGAATGTCTGGGCATCTCTGTCCCGCTAGAATACCGCAGTTCCCCCCTTCAGTGATCACTGCGTGGCTGACACTACCGGAGATAGACTTCCGGCCGACAGGTGTCTATGACACAGGTGTTAACATAACTTATATACCAGTGCCGTCCAGTGCTATACAAGCTTGGGAAATTGTAGTAAATTCATTCCTGTGTCCTGAATCATAAGTGTATTTTATGGGTAAATAATACCATACTTCTACCAGCCGGTATAGTGACAGACTTCCAGTCGTCAAACTTTGTGTTAAGTTGTTAACCCATCCCCGGCCAACCCAGCCTGTAATGTATTTGTTGATGTACTATTGTCTCTGGGTGTGTAACAGTGACTGCCTCATTTTTGTGTCCAGTCCTATTCCTTAGAGTTACCGACCCGGTCTAGAATAGGGACCCGCTGTAGCCTGTGTATTTGAGGGCGAGAAACCGACCCACAAATACATAGCATAACACGTTCCATTTTAGAAAAGCCCCAATCCCATCATGAGGGCCCTTGCCATGATAACTTTCTTGAAAGTTCCATTCAGCAGTGTAGTTGTGGATGTCTTTGTAATAGGTCAGAGCTGCCATAGAATACCTATTCTTGAAATGGGCTGCTGCCCCATCAGTCCACAATGATACATGTATAAAATGAATACCAGGTACCAGGTACAGGCAAAATCAATTTACAGTCTGGAAAGAATAAAACTTAAAGGTAACGTAGCAAATTACAAACACAGGGGTTTTATCACTGGACTTCAGTGCAGCTACTTTGATTTTTTGTTCAAAGGTGTGCATGAGAAACGTTACATCATTTTCCTGTAACGTTCCTCACAGTGGGCATGTAACGTGTATGACGGACCATATGGCTTGCCAGGGTTTGTTTCAAAGTATCCCAACATTACATTAGTAAGGCCTTGGGATGCCTATTTATAATATAATGTTATATGTTGGTATTCTCAAGTTTGTTAGCTGTGTATGGGAAAAAACGTGGATATTGCTGAAATACTTCCACTTAAAGGTCATTCTACATTCTGACCACAACATATATGTAAACAACTGTAGTGTCAATCACAACTCAAACAGATGCATTTTCAATAAAACACTATGTCAGCATTCCAAACAATAACATACTCTGGTCAATGATATTATGAAAATTGCTAAATTTACCAATGATTTTTCTTCGGTGACATAATATGACAATTTTTTTTATGCAGCTCCCTTAGTTGACATTTTAGGCTCTTTTTCTCTTCAGATTCATAAAATTCAATGATTAAGCTTTAAAATGATGTATAATTTATATACTTTTAAGCATTTCTGATTCTGACAACAAAAGGTTGACATCTTCGTGGAATGACCCTTAATATATGTGCAATAATGGTTTGCCTGTGTTTTTGCCCTGTTCCTTTGGTATATGTTCTAGCCCGGTCTTGAAATAAAGAACCTCAAAACTTGTGCCTGCGTCTTATGGTGTGAGAAGCCGCGCCATAAAGCACAGAAGAAAATCTGAGGTTTGAGCCTGTGTATTACGGAGCAAGAAGTCGCGCCATAAAACACGGAGCATAACAATGGCAGTGACGGTATTTAGAAAGAGAAAGACTACAAAGCAGAACTGGAAGAAATTGGCCTCTTACTCTCGAGATGAAAGTTGCAATAACATTGCGTTAGCTACTGAGAGAATGCAATTGTGTGGCAGTGATGATTTTGGCACTACTCAGCCGACGATCAGTCGTGCTATAACTCAGACACTGGATGCACTAACTGAACCACCTGTTTTTCATCGGTCTGTGAAGTTCTCGTTGACCCAAAGAGAAGTTCAGGGGAAAAAGCAGCATTTATGCAAATTGCAGGGTTTTCTGGTGTTGGTGCCATTGATGGCACCCTGAAGAAAGAGCTGTAAACAGCAAGAATTGTTGCGTAAGTTATCTAAGATATGTTGAAATCTCTGTGACGTACTATAGTTGCCTGTTGAGAGAGAGAGAGAGAGAGAGAGAGATAATCTGACAACTACCTGACAGAAAAGCTAACATCTCCCGTCCTGTTCCGTACCGTCCTAGCATCAAGGTCAAACAATTCCACGACCCACCGAT
>JAGKTI010030913.1:0-12264 GCA_018397915.1 Birgus latro
AAGACATGGGATGAGGTCATTAAATGTGACTTAAGGGTTAAGGGACTGAATAGGGAGGCTGCCAGAGATCGAGCAGCATGGAGAGCCGCCATTAGGTGACCAAGGCCGACACATGCAAGCATGTTGGAGCCTTCAAAAATGAGCGAAAATGAGCGAAAAAAAAGCTGAGAGGAGTGAGGTGGATCAGGAGAGAGAGGAGCAATCAGGGACAAAGACTGAAAGTTGAGAAGCTGAGGATCAAAGAAATGGCAGGTGATTATAGAACCAAAGTAGGGGAGGAGTTAGAATCTGTGAATTGGAATGAAATGGATCTGGACAGTCTATGGAATGCATATAGGGATTGCTTAGTTTAAATGTGCTAAAGCAGTGTGTGGTGTGGCAAGAGTAACAACAAAGAAGAAAGGTACAGCATGGTGGGATGATGAGATTAAGAGAGCAGTGGAGGAAAAGAAGAAGTGGCTAAAGTAGTTACTGGACTGGGGTTCATTTGAAATAAGAACTGAATATATAGAGAGCATGAAGCACGTAAACAGACTGGTGAAGAGGTGAAAGGAGGTAAATGATGATCTAGGAAGAAAAATGAATGCAAACTGCTCTGAAAATAAGAAGTTAAAAAGAGGTGCAGAAATGTAGAAGTGAAAGCGGAGGGAAATGTGGTGGTGTGAAGGATGTAGGTGGTAGATTATTAACCCATGGGGATGAAGTAAGAACCAGATGGAAAGAATATTTTGTAAGCCTGATGAATGGGAATAGAGGGAGCAGTGTGGTTGTAAACATGATTGGTTCTGGGAGCGTGCAGGGAAGGAATGCAATGCCAGGAGACATGACACTCGCATAGGTGAAGAGTGTTGTGAAGCGGCTGAAAAATGGGAAAGCAGCTGGGGTTGATGAGGTGTATGCAGAGATGATTAAGTGTAGTGGAGAGAGTGGAATGAAGTGCTGGAGATATGTAAGAAGGCATGGATGAGTGAAACTGTGCCAGCAGAGTGGAAAAAGGCTGTGATTGTACCCCTGTACAAAAATAAAGTGAGTGCATGACTTATCGTGGCAAAAGTTTATTGAGTGGTAGGGAAGTCATATGGAAGAATTATTATAGAGATATCAGAAGTCCTGGTGAGTGATGAACAGGGTTGCTTTAGGAATGGCAGAGGATGTGTGGATCAGATATTTGCAGTGAGACAGATAGCAGAGAAGGCTTGTGAGAAGGACCATACGATGTTAATGGCATTCATGGATCTGGAAAAAGCATACAACAAAGTGGACAGAGAAGGATTGTGGAAAGTTTTGCGCATGTATGGTGTAGATGGTAAGCTGCTAGGTGCCATCAAGAGTTTTTATGATGGTGCTGAAGTATGTGTAAGGGTTAATGGGCATCAATGTGAATGGTTCACGATCTGTGTGGGAGTGCGACAAGGCTGTGTGATGTCCCCATGGTTGTTCAAAATATATATATATATATATATATATATATATATATATATATGGATGAGGTGATGAGAGAAGTAAAAACTTGAGTAATGGAGAGGGGGATGGCTTTTGTAATGAATGGTGATGGATGGAATATCTCAGATTTGTTGTACTGTATGCTGATGATGCAATTCTCTTTACAAGTACCAGACAAGAACTTGGTAGGCTAGTGCAGAGTTTTGCAGATATCTGTTAGTGTCATGCCTTGAGAGTAAATGTAGAAAAGAGTAAAGTGATGGTTATTGAGAGTGAAAGTGACTCCCAGTGTGATGTTACAGTGAATGGAGATGGACTGGAATTGGTGAGAGAGTTCAAATACCTGAGTACAGTGATAGAAAAGTGAGGAAAATGTGCAAAAGAAGTGGAAAGTAGAGTGACACAAGGAAGAAAAGTATCTGGTGCAATGAAGGCCTTGTTAAGAAACCGAGGCTTGAGTGTTGTATCTGCACAAGGCTTACATGAAGGAGTGTTAGTGTCATCTTTAACATATGGATGTGAGACTATGGTGTGGCATGAAAATGAAAAGTCAAGAGTAAGAGCAGTGGAGATGGGACTGCTGTGGAATGTATGTGAAGTATAGATGGTGGATATGATACGAAATAATGGGTTTTGTGAAAGGTGTGAGGCGAGGAAGTCTGTGGACACCATAATCAAAGAGAGTGTACTGAGATGGTATGGTCATGTGGAGAAAATGGATAACAATATAGTGGAGAAAAAAATATATCTGGGCAAATTTGAAGGAGGGAGGAGGCAAGGTAGGCCAATGAGAAGGTTGTGAGATGTGGTGGATGTGTAAGGAAGAGAGGTTTGGATGTCATTGAGGCTAAAGAACTGAAAAGAGATTGAGCTGGCTGGATGAATGTTGTGAGGGATTTGGCACCACTTTTTAATGTGGGACCATCCGTATTGACTCTGTCAGATATGTTTATGTGAAGCTACAGAACGTGGTGAATGTTTTTGGCATATCAGCTAGAGCCAGGATTCTGGGGGCTTGAATGATGAGTGAATGGATGCGTGGCCCATTGGACTGGGGAAATTTGGGCTGTCTGGACATTGCTACTCCTCACCCTGCCCTTGGGTGGGAAAGTAGGTCCAGATGATGATGATGATGATATATACTTAGGGGAGGCGGTAGCTCGATCGGTAGAGAGTTGGCTTGCAGTCCCGTGGGACCCAGGTTCGAATCCTCGCTGGTGCAGGGAACAGTTTAAGGATTTGAATTTCATTAAATCAGGCTTTACTGATCTACCAGAAGACCCGCCGACATGTTGTAAAAATGACCCCGCTAATACCAATACACCAGTCCTGTATGAGACAGCCCTAGCATGTATTCAATATGGACAGTGGGTGTTAAGCGCCGAAGTGGTGACATGTAGATTGTAGGAGGACGACTGGGCCTTGATAGCAGGCTGTGAAGCCTATGCCCAGAGTCGGACACATTTAAAAAAAAAAAAAAAAAGTAAAGCTTTGATGTAACGTACTTCAATAGACCGGAATTTGCCTTTATCGAATTCGAGGAGCTACTGGACTAAATTCCTATATATCGAAAAAAGTCCGATTAAGCCAGAAGCAGTCCGGAGTGCCTGACCACTTCAGCTATGTTTGCCACAGTAAGGCAAATAAAAGTCATGTTTATCAGTGTACAGTACAGTATTATTATATAATTAATGTAGTGAAGTTATAACACGGTACAGTACCACAATGGTAGTCAATACAGTTTAAAAATTGTTCATGCAATCTGGACTGATATATTGGAAAAAGTCCAGGTTAGCATGGAGAAGTCCAGATGTTGCTTTTATCAGAATTTTGCATTTTTCGGAATGGATTGGGGCCCAATTAGTCCGTTATAGTGAGGTCTTACTGTATACAGTAAAACCTTGATATAAGGGACTTCAGTAGACCGGAATTCGCTTTTATCGAACTCGAGGAGCTACTGGACTTAATTCCTATGCAGTAATCCCTCTACTATTCACACGCCCAGTATTCGGATGCATCACTATTCGGACATGGTGGGCTGTCTGACTCCCAAAATGCCCCCAAATTTGAAAAAATCCGGAAAAAAATCTGATTTTTTTGGACCGCGTCAGTTTGAATTTCCCACGTGCGCCGATAGGCTGTGTTTTCGCGCGTGGCGCCTGTCTGTCGGTCTCATTTCCCGCTCCGTTCCTGGCTCATAAGCACGCTCTGAAAATGGCGGCCGAAGTGATTGCTTTTGTGGTGATACCCTACCTCCTACAGGACTTGATGCTGCTATTCACCTTCTTGATCATGTTTGTGATGATGGCCCCGCCACCTGAGAAGAGGAAGAAAGTGGTTCTGACTCTGGAGAAGAAAAGGGAGATATTGGAGAAGGTGGATGTCGGGTGGCCGACATCACGGATCCTATGTGAATTCAACCTCCCTCGCTCCACTTTGTTTGATATCAAGAAGTCCTGAGACAAACTACAGCAGTACACGGCTGATTTCGCTTCGAAGACCAGATGAAACATGGAGAGGAAGGTGATGTTTACTCCTAAGTATTCAGACATTGACTGTTCCACGCTCATTTGGTATCGACAACAACGTGCTGCAGGTGTGTTTGTACATGGAACAGAGCTGAAAGCTGCTGCTGAGAAGTTCGCAAGGCTACACGACACCCCAGACTTCAAGGCATCTGAAGGTTGGCTCTTCGCATTCAAGTTACGACATGGACTTACCAACCGTAAGACCCATGGCGAAGCTCTGGACGCTAATGACAAAGGAATAGAACAGTTTCGGCAGAAGGTGAATGGCTTGATTGACAGGGAGGGCCTCACTCTCGGTCAAGTCTACAACGCTGATGAAACTGGCCTATTTTATCGTTCAATACCCACGAACACTCTCGCTGAGGAGACGGAGAAGCGTATACCTGGTCCAAAGCTCCCCAAGCAACGGGTGTCTGCTTTGTGCTGCGCAAATGCTAACGGCATGCACCGGCTCAAGCCCGTTATTGTAGGCCGTGCAAAGCAGCCTAGGTGCCTTCGTGGGTTAATGGATGTCCTTCCTGTCATGTGGTATCATTCTCTGAAGGCTTGGTTCACAACCAAGATCTTCAGAAATTGGTTTCACCAACACTGTCAAGGAGGTCATTCGTTATCAGACGGAGACACTGAAAATCCCACGAGACCAGGTAAAGGCCCTCCTGATTCTAGACAATGCACCTGCGCATCCGTCTGAGAAGGAGTTGGTGGCTAAGAATGGCCATGTAAGGTGTCTGTTTTTGCCACCTAATATGACTGCTCTCATCCAACCAATGGACCAGGGAGTGATTGTGGCAACGAAGAAGCTCTACCAACGGAAGTTTTTGGACGAGGTGATGGTTGTGTACGAGGACGAGGACGATTGCAGGGAAGGACGAGACATGTGAGGACAAAAAACTGTCGAAAACCTTCGCCGATACAACCTCAAGTCTGCCATCTACAACTGGGCCAGTGCATGGAAGGAAGTCTCTGTCAAGACTTTAGAAAATGGTTGTTCTCGGCTGCTTCATGGAAGTGATGTGATGCACGATTTTCTAGGTTTTGACTTGGATGACTTCCATGCAAGGCTTCGTGCGGGTGGAGACAATGTGGATGTCGACGAAGTGTGTGAGTGGTTGAATGACGATGAGGGCGATCCTGGGTATCAGATCATGTCTGATACCGAGATTGCATCTACTGTTGCCGGTCCGAGTACCCAGCAGGAAGATTCCGACAAGGACAGCAACGATGATGCGGACTCCTCACGGCTTGCCACTACCCCAACCATCCCCAAGCTGAGCACACTCCGGGAATATGTGGAGTTTGTTCTCGACTACCTAGAACACCCGGCCTGCAACAGGGAGATGGGGCCCTTGGGATTTGTGGGTGAAGTGCGAGCTTTCAGGCAGCGCATCATTAATCGTCAGAATCGTCGTTGCTTGCGTCAATCCACCATTGACAGTTTTTTCAGGCCAGTCAACCCTGCCGTCGTCAACCTCGCTCCACACCATCATCTCACCAAGACAGGCCTTCTACCTCCGAGCCAGCCCAGCACATCAGGCACGGCGGAGTCACCACTGGATGTTAGTTTGCGTCTATCTTCGGAGTCCTCTGCAGTGGATAGCGTATCACCACATCCCACCAAGAGGCCCCTACGCTGCCTCCGTCAGCTCATCTCGGACTTTGACAGCAACTAAATTCTCCAGGACTTGTCACTGGACCACATGGGAATTTACTGTTATGTACAGTGCAGTGACGTGATGTGATCCCAGTTATGCGAAAGAAAACGTTATGGAAAGTGCTGGTGAGAAGTGCTGGTGATTGTAAAGTGCAGCGGAAGTGCAAAGGTATGAGAGTTGCAAGGTCTTCCTGTCAGAGTGTGAGATGATCGAGCGGGTTATACATAAGGACGGCGGCATCATTCTCATAAGTACCCTAACTTCATCAAAATTCCTTGTTTTGTTCTTTCCATATCATTAATCTCATGCATAAACTGCGTGAAAGATGATTTCCATAATGATTTTCATGTCTAACCTGTTTTCATCATGCTGTAAATGGGTTAAAAAATTACCTTAAATGTTAATCATAATTTCCTGCTTTCAATTTAATTTTTTCATGCATGGTTTTTAAGTGCACCAGCTATGAAAAAGGTGAATGCCTTTGATTTGTGTGCAAGATGATTACCATAAAGATGTTCATGTCTAACCTGTTTTCATCATGCTGTAAATGTGTAAAAAAAATTACCCTAAATGTTAATCATAATTTCCTGCTTTCAGTTTAATTTTTTCATGCATGGTTTTTAAGTGCACCAGTTTTGAAAAAGGTGAATGCCATTGATTTGTGTGAAAGATGATTACCATAAAGGTTTTCATGTCTAACCTGTTTTCAGCATGCTGTAAATGGGTTAAAAATTACTATAAATGTTAATCATAATTTCCTGCTTTCAATTTAATTTTTTCATGCATGGTTTTTAAGTGCACCAGCTATGAAAAAGGTGAATGCCGGTGAATTTCATGTCTGGTCATAACCTAACCTAACCTAACCTAACCATTTTTTTGGTAACAGTTTACATCATTTACTGTATTTGATGCTTTGTATCCAGTAATTTAGTGCATAAAATGTGAGAAAAGATGATTTCCATGTCCGATACTTACTTATACTATGGTGGCAAGTTCTGACCACCTATGCCTTACTCACCTCTAAATCATCATTTTTTGGTTAAAATTCAATTAATTCATGCTTTGTGTGCATTATTTATGTGAAAAGAGACCTAAATAAGTGCTATACGTGTCCGGTAGGGAGGTAGGAAGGTAGTTTTCTGATTTAGGTTAGGTTAGGTTAGGGTCATGAATGACCGGTGCTGGAGCTTCAGGACCAATATTCGGACAAAACCAATGTCCGGACATGCCTTTGGCTGTATTACGTCGAATATTGGAGGGATTACTGTATATCGGAAAAAGTCCGATAAAGTAGAAGCAGTCCTGACTGCATGACCACTTCAGCTATGTTCACCACAGTAAGGTAAATAAAGGACATGTTTATCAGTGTACAGTACAGTATTATTATACCATTTGATTATTGTAGTGAAGGTATAACATAGTGCAGTGCTGCAATGGTAGTGAAAACAGTTTATAAACCATTGGTGCAATCCGGACTAATGTCTGATATATCGGAAAAAGTCCGTATTAGCAGGGGAAAGTCCGAATGTCGCTTTTACTGGAATTTCGCATTTTTCGGAATGGTTTGGGCCCCAATTAGACCCTTATAGTGAGGTCTTACTGTATAAAAATTGTGTGAACTTCATGAAATGGGAGTCTGAAATTACATTCCACATCACAATGAAGCAGAAATGAAAATAAAGAAATGGTTTAGTACAGAATGTAACAAATCAAAAGAAAAAAGAGACTTGTTGTGGAATAGATACAGAAGACACAGTAGGGAGAGGGCATATAATAACTATAAACAGGCAAGAGATGATTACACAAGAATAAGGAGAGAAGCCCAAAGACAGATTGAGGAAGACATTATAAATAAAAGTAGTGATCAGCTGAAGCTATTTTACAGCTACAGTCGTAGCAAAACCAAAGTAAAAGATAAAATACAATCCTTTACGGATGAGGGGATCACCTATACACAAGGGAAAGATATTTGTGAAGCATTAAATAAAAATTTCCAATCAGTTTTTACAGAAGAAAATAATTTTGAGTGGGATGATATGGAACATACATGCCCACACATATTAGCAGATATACAAATGTCAGAAAAAAAATACAGGAGGAGTTAAGTAAATTTGACAGAGGAAAAGCAAATGGTCCTGACAAAATTTCATGTTGGGTGCTCATGAATGTGCAAAGGCGTTAAGTAGACCAATATCTTTAATATTCAAGGAATCCTTAGGTCAAGGTAAACTATCTGATATTTGGAAGAAAGCAAACAGTGTTCCCCTATTCAAGAAAGGGAATAGACAAAATCCACTCAACTACTGACCAGTATCACTAACCAGTGTTGTAAGTAAGGTACTGGAAGAGCTGATAAGTAAGTTTGGGTAAACATCTAGAAGAACACAGTATGATAACAGGAAGGCAGTTTGATTCCAGAATGGGAAAATCATGTGCTACTAATCTGTTAAGCTACTATGACAGAGTTGCAGAAACATTACAGAAAAGAGAAGGGTGGGTGGACAGTATCTATCTAGATTTCAATAAAGCATTTGACAGAGTACCGCACCAAAGACTTTTATGGAAACTGTACAATCAAGGAGGAATCTGAGGCAGACTGTGCTGTCGGATGCAAGATTTTCTCAGAAAAAGGGATATGAGAACAGTATTAAAGGGAAATTACTCATCATGGAGGGAAGTGATTAGCAGAGTTCCACAGGGTTCAGTGCTGGCACCAATTACGTTTTTTGTGTATACAGGTGACATAGATAGTAACATAGGAAATGAAAGCTATCTAAATATGTTTGCTGATGATGCAACATACAAAGGTGAATTACTAACACAGACTCTTGTAGAGAGCCACAAGAAGAATTAAATAAACTTCATGAATGATAAATGGCAAATGAAATTCAATGTGGACAAGTGTCATGTAATTAAGTTTGCTAAAAGTGGAAAAAGACCAGGTTGGGATTATAAGTTAGGAAGTAAAATCGTACACATATCAGAAAGAGAGAAGGATCTAGGTGTGAGTATCAAAAACAGACCACTGCATCTCCGGCTGACCACATCAGTGAGAAGGTACTGAACATGTATACACTGTTTGCAAATATGAGAACAGCATTCACATACATAAATGAAGACATGCTGAGAAAGTTAATAACATTATTCATCAGACCAACCCTGGAGTATGCATCAGTAATCTGAAATCCTCATCTCAGGAAACATAAGATTGAAGAAGTTCAAAGGACCACTACAAGGTGGGTACAAAGCTTAAGGGATCTAAGCTATGAAGAAAGACTTGAAAAACAGAACCTGCCAACACTAGAGGAGAGAAGGAAAAGAGGAGACATCTATTTATATATCTACAGTAATCTTCCCACTATCCGACATAATAGAGCCAAAGGCATGACCGGAAAGTGGTCTTGTCCGGATAGTGGCCCTGAAGCTCCTGCACTGGTCATTCATGACCCTAACCTAACCTAACCTAACCTAAATCAGAAAACCACTCACCTGCCTCCCTACCAGACATGCATAGCTTTTATTTAAGTCCCCTTTCACTTAAATAATGCACAAAAAACATGAATTAACTGAATTTTAACCAAAAAATGATGATTTAGAAGTGAGTAAGGCATAGGTGCTCACAACTTGCCAGCAAGTGTAAGTATCAGACATGGAAATCACTATGAAAATCACCCTTTCTCACACCGTATGCATTAAATAATGGAGACATAGCATGAATTCATTGAATTTTAACCCCAAAATGATGATTTTGAGGTAAGTAAGGCATAGATGTTCATGAGTTGGCAGCTTAGTGTAAATAAGTATCGGACATTCCAGTCACTATGAAAATGATCATTTATCACATCTTATGCACTAAAATATGGGATACAAAGCATCAGATCAATAAATTGTTACCAGAAAAAGAGTCAGGTATGGCAAAGGTGTTCATTGTTCACCAACTACACCGGACATTCTTGACCCTTACCTAACCTAAATTAGAAAACCACCTACCTACCTCCCTACCGGATATGCATAGCACTTATTTAAGACCCGATTCACATAAATAATTGGCACAAAGTATGAATTAATCGAATTTTAACACAAAAATGATGAATTTTAGGTGAGTAAGGCAGGGGTGTTCACGAGTTGGCAGGTTAGTGTAAGGAACACGGTACGGTCTGTCGACCCTCCAAAGAAACGCCTCCTGTGGCACTTTGGAGCTGCAGATTGGAGGCGCTCAGGCAGTACTTCTTTGATTTTCCTTGGAATGATTATTGCTTCCATGGCCGGGAGCCATCTGAGTGTGCCTTGCGCATTACGGAGGTTATTCTCTCAGGCATGGAAGCATACATTCCTTTCTCATATCCTCTGACTAATGTAAAAAAGCCTTGGTTTAATCATGCTTGTTCTAATGCTGTCAGCAACAAGGAGAGGGCCTATAAAGGGTACCGGAGCCAACCCACCCCTGAATCACATCTTTTATATATTTCTGCCCGGAATCGTGCTAAGTCTGTTCTTCGCTCTGCTAAGAATAATTTCATCCGTGCTAAATGTTCTCAACTCTCCAACTCGAATTCTTCTCACTCCTTCTGGCACCTTGCCAAAAACCTTTCAAACAACATTACCTCATCATCCTTCCCTCCTCTTTTCTACTCTGATGGCTCTGTAGCTGTTTCTTCTACTGATAAAGCATATCTTTTCACCCAGACTTTCTCCTCCAATTCCACTTTAGACGATTCCGGTGCTGTTCGTCCATCACTTCCCCCCTCTGACTTCCTCTTGACTGACATTAAAATTTCTTCAGCTGATGTATTTTCTGCTATCACTGGCCTCAATACTAACAAGGCATATGGACCTGATGGAGTCCCTCCTGTTGTCCTCAAAAACCGTGTTTCTGTGCTTACACCCTGCCTTTGTCTATCAACTTGTACCTTTCCCTCTTGCTGGTAGATTGCTCTCATTCAGCCAGTCCCAAAGAAGGGTGACCATTCCCAACCCTCTAACTATCGTCCAATTGCTTTAACATCGTGTATCTCAAAAATTTTCGAGTCAGTTCTTAACAGAAAAATCTTAAAGCATCTTTCCTGTCACAATCTTCTTTCCGATCATCAGTATGGGTTCTGTCAAGGACGCTCCACTGGCGATCTTCTCACCTACCTTTCAGAATCCTGGTCATCCTCCTTTCGGGACTTTGGCGAAAGCTTTGCCATTGCACTTGACATCTCAAAGGCTTTCGTTCGAGTCTGGCATAAATCTTTAATTTCCAAACTGCCCTCCTACGGTTTTTCTTCTATCTGTGCCTTCATCTCTAGCTTCTTTTCTGGTCGTTCTATAGCCACCGTTGAAGACGGCCATCATTCTTCTCCTAGACCTATCAACAGTGGTGTTCCTCAGGGCTCTGTCCTATCACTAACTCTCTTCCTTTTATTCATCAGTGACCTTCTAAGCTGTACATCTATCCCTATCCACTCATATGCTGATGATTCCACCCTTCACCTTTCCATTCGGTTTCCGCAACGACCATCTCAGCAGTTACCTCAACAAACAAGGGATGAGGCTATGGCACACCTAATGTCTGACTTGGTTCGTATATCTGATTGGGGTAAAAATAACCTTGTTATTTTTAATGCTTCAAAAACTCAGTTCTTATACTTATCAACCCGACAAAATCTTCCTCAGGATTACCCACTAATGTTTAATAATGTCCAGCTCAGTCCTGCATCATCCTTGAACATGCTTGGGGTTTCATTCTCTTGGGATTTGTCTTGGAAAGAACATATTACATCTCTTGTGAAATCTGCTTCCAAGAGATTAAGTGTGCTAAGCCGATTCCGAAGTTTCTTTACCCCTGCACAGTTGTTGACTTTGTACACTGGTTTTATTCGCCCGTGTATGGAGTACAACTCTCATGTGTGGGGAGGCTCCCCACATGCAGCTCTTCTCATTAGGGTGGAGTCAAAAGCTTTTCGTCTCATTAACTCTCCTCCTCTTACTGATTCCCTTCAACTTTTGTCTCTTCGCAGTACTGTTGCATCTTTATCTCTCTTCTATTGCTACTTCAACGGTCAGTGTTCCTCTGAACTGTCTGCTTGCATCCCTCCACCTCTACGACGGGCACGTAGTACCCGTCTAGCAACAAATTCTCATCCCTTTTCTGTCCAACTCTCTAATGCAAGAGTTAACCGTTACTCCCAGTCCTACATTTACGCAACTGGTCAACTGTGGATCTGTCTTCCTCTGTCTGTATTTCCTGCTTCCTATGATCTCCAGTCTTTCAAATGCAGTGTGTCCAGGCATCTCGAAATGAACAGGTCTTGAATTTGGCTCTTTTGTATTGTTTTTGCTTTTTCTTGGGAGGAACAGTATGCTGGCCCGTGGCCTTTGGTTCCTTCTTCCTTGCATTAAAAAAAAAAAAAGTAAGTAAGTATCGGACGTGGCAGTCACTATGAAAATCATCATTTCTCACATCTTATGCACTAAAATATGGGATACAATGCATCAAATAAATAAATTGTTACCAGAAAAAGTTAGGTATGACAAAGGTGTTCACTGTTCACCAACTGCACCGGACATTCTTGACCCTAACCTAACCTAAGTCAGAAACCTACCTCCCTACCGGACATGCATAGCACTTATTTAAGACCCCATTCAGATAAATAATG
>JAGKTI010030915.1:0-12264 GCA_018397915.1 Birgus latro
GCTCTTGGCAGCCAAGTACTCCTCCCTGTTACCACCATTCTTCCATTCCCAGAAAAGCCTTCTTTTCTCCTTAACTGCAGCTTCTACACCCTCATCCCACCACCAAGTTACTTTATGTCTTGGTGGGCCTCTTGTCCAACCGCATATTGCATCGGTAACTCTCAAGAGGTTGTTCTTAAGGGCTCTATACTGTTCATTAACGTCTCTATCTACGGCTTCCTGTTCAGCCCCCACTCTCCTCCTCTCACTATAAAAGGCATCCCTTACTGATTGGTTTTCCAGTTTCCATATTTTCCTCCTAGGTACATATGTCCTTCTCATCACTCGTTCCTTAAGCACCATGTCACAAATCAACAGTTTGTGCTGCTGCACACACTCCTCGCTTCCTACAACTTTAACATCCCTCACTAATCTATCAACCCTCCTGACCAGAAAATAATCTGACTACTATTTCCCCCAGACTCATACGTAATCAATCTACTCACTCTTTCTAAAATGTGTGTTGCACACAAAATATTTTGGCTCAGTCAGTCTGGCTACTAAAAAGTTCTTTGGCTTTTAAATCTGAAACCTTAGGAGCCAAATGGCTCGCAACCATTGGCAGTTAGCAGGAGTCCTGGCACTAAACAACAACACACGAGAGTGACAGTCAAGTGAAAGCAAGAGAAAAATTACCAAGGCCCATACTCTCATCAGGTAAGAAGGCTCCCTAACACCTCTTCCATACTGCTTTATTCTTTGATATCGTTCCTTTGTTTTTGAAGGCCTTGTCACCTAATGATGGCTCTCCATGCTGCTCCATCTCTGGCAGCTTCCCTATTCAGTCCCTTATCCGAGGTCATAGTCAATGACCTTGTCCCAGGTCTTTTTCGGTCTACCTCTTGCAACCCTAACCCCAATGTTCAAACTTCTCACTTTCTGCACCCAGTTATCATCCCCCATCCTCTCCACATGCCCAAACCATCTCAGTCTACCCTTCCTCATCACAACACCAATACACTCCAGTCCCATCCTACCTCTCAACTCTTCCATCGTAAACCCAGCCCCCCCAGGCCTTGCACGCAGGGACACACTGCACAACCACCTAATCACTGTCATTTCTGTACGTTTGTGCCTGCAAATATCCTCTTCATTTACTGCCCAGGTCTCACTAGCATACAGCATCACACTCCTAACACATGCCACATACAAAGATCCCTTAGCACATGGGGTCAGGAGAGGCAACAGCTCTCTGAACTTCGTCCAGCACATGTGTCTCACATGTATCAACTCTTCCACACTATCTTTTTGTATGTTACCTATGAAGAGTCTGGCAATAATGAATTATGTAGCACTGGGAACAGTAAGCAATATGACAGGAATAGGTGTTAGGGGGCTTTGTTAACCAATTAATACATGGGGTTATGTTCAAACCAATTATGGCATGGGCAAGTGAAGCCTAACCCATATGGAGTAAGGAACGTGGGTCTATCCTCAGGCCACACATTAAACCACAACTGGGTGCACAGGGAGTGAACTGTGTCAGGGGCAGAGGTAAAGGCAGACTGAAAAAGACCTGCAACAATGTCAGTGTGGCCTCAGGAAAAAGGAACTGAATAGGGAGGCAGCCAGATATCAAGCAGCATGGAGAACTACAATTAGGTGTCAAAGGCAGACTTATGCAAACATGTTGGAGCCTTTACAAACTGTATGACATATGGTTAAACCCGAAACCAAAATGGAATGTCGACCCTATTATTATTTTCTTAAGTATATTTGGTTGCTGACTGCATTCTGTAGTATGGGATAAAGGCTGATCAAACCACCACATTCATTTGATAAACTGCTTTAAAAAATTAGGGTCCTGCCACTAATTTCCAGTTTGTTTAACCCCTTCAATACACAAATACTCCAGTTTAACTATGCAATTGGTTAGCTAAAAACCCATTGTTAGGCAGGGTATTGTATATAGGGGTAGATTTAACATGTAAAGTATAGCGATGTGTTTCTGAGCCATGGGTTTCCCCACAACCAAGTCCAATCCCACACAAATGAGTCCAAAAACAAGTTTAAAGCCATTGTAAATGGCCTAACAGCTGTTAAGGAAGCTAACCTAAGCCTAACACCTGTAAATAACTCACTAAAACCAACAAATAAAATCTAAAAATCGTCAAATATGTTTGGAAAAAATCAAGCTTAGTAAACTGTACCCCAAAATGACAATGTTCACCCTACCTATGGCTAAAACACATTAATCTAAGTCTAAAAACAGTTTATAAATCAACCTAAACACACAATTTTAGCCCAGAACATCAAAATCAGTAAAAAAAAAAAAAAAACATCGTTAAACCAGGGTATCGCATCTAGGGGTATCGCATATCAAGGTATGCCAGTACCAGGCCTTTCTTAAACTGAATAAAATCATCTGGAGGCCATAAGGATAAGCCAACAAAACACGTCGCCTAATTAGAGGGGATAAAAACAGAATTACCCTCTTCACTCAGATATACTTTTCTTCCTATCTCCAGACTATTTCATGCAGCTTAGGAAACATGGCTGGTATCGAAGGGGTTATGCATACGATCTTTACACGCACTAAAGGGGTTAAAGCTGATACGATAAACGGAAGTCAATCCCAACATCCGACCTAAAACTTTCACCCTGACCTGGTTCACAATTTCTACATTTAGAGAATTTTAGCTCAGCAGCATAAATAACGTACGCTGTTTCTGTCCAGTATCAATGCACACTATCTGATACGTTTATGTGAAGCTACAGTGTGGTGAATGGTTTTGGGTGTATCAAATAGAAACAGGATTCTGGGGCTTGAATGGTGAGTGAATGGATGTGTGGCCCTTTGGATTTGGGGGAAAGGAGGTCTGGATGATCAATGCACACGAAGCCTATCTTAAAGCAGAGTTGCAACAATAGGTTATAACACCAACATATGACTGCCATGAAAAGGTGGGAAGGACAGAGCCTTAACATTGTATTTCTAAGTCTGAATTAATGTGAAATAAGCTGCTAAAGAAATCTGGGCCAAGTCAAGGTGAGACAGAGCTATGTTATGCTTAAAATTATACAGCCAAGTTATGGTGGAAACTACAGACTGAGCCAAGTTAAGGCAAAAGGATTACAGACAGCCACGATGAAAAATGTAGAGCAATCTTAAGGTGAAAATTATAGAGCCAAGTTAATGTGAAAATAACTATGGCCTTCCCTAAATCAAAATTGTATGGAAGCAATAGGAATAAACTTGAAAGATGTCACTGAAATGAGGCTAAACTAACCTATCACCAAAGAGGCAAATTTCTTAGCAATAACAGCTAAACTGACTGGTATGCAAAGAAGAATAAGTGATGCAACACTCAAATTCTTACCAGGAATTTTTTGACATATTGCTGATGCCACAGACTGCCTTCTGTCCTCAATCCTGTCTTCATTTTCAAGGGTCCACTCCTTTCGAGGCTGATCCGTTCCTTTTGAGGCTGTTCCGTTCCTTTTGAGGCTGTTCCGTTCCTATCCGCTCATGTTCCTTCTATTCCACTCAGGCTTCCACTCAAGGACTCTCCAATCTTGTCTGTCAATCCTGAAAGAAAACCCAGCATGTAAGAGTCAAGATTCAAAATATTAATGGGGAAAAACACCAATCATGAATGCAGTAAAATAAAATTGGGTGAAAGTCTGAATGAAGGCACTTAAAAAAAGGGCAGCAAAACGGCAAAAGACAGGACGACGTGGATTTGTGTGTGGCTGCCCCTTAAAGGATTTAGAAGTCTGGCTCTGGATAGTAAGATAATTTCCACTATCAGGCCTGTCAAGTTTTGTAAGTAATATGTCAACAGAACAATGAGCTAAAAGGCTACCCAGTTTTGCAATAACAGTGAAATTCCCTAATACGATAACTGTGTACGATGTTTCCCACAAGCCAACAGACATTCGAGTTACGATGGCTGCCCAGTTTTTACATTTGCTGTGACTCACCCTCATTCCATTTCATGTATGCCAGGCCAGTGCAACACCAACGCCCACCAAAAAATGACAGTCCAAGTGCAACAAAGAATGCAGCACGCAACACTGGGTAATAACATACTTGAGCTTTTGATTTTGAATGTCTGGCAAGGATACATTGACACAAATACTGAAATTACTTGAACTGGAAAGCATGGTACTACTGGGGGTGCAAAGGGCAAACTTAAAATGGAAAGTGTGAGATTTTAGGCTAAGTGGCCCTTGACCCAATGTAACTACACCGAACCAGTTACATCAACCTTTATCATAATTAAATATGAAAAGTAGCATTAGTCTATGTAGTAATATTAGAACTGATTTGGTCCCGATTATTTTTGGTAGTAGTCTATGGCTCAAGGTGAACACAGCCTATCCTTGTATTGAGAAATGCAACAGTTATAATGGCAAGAACTGCTAAAAAATAATGAGTGCCCATTACTTCCCCATACACTCTTGCCACATTTACACAAGGCAAGCGTAATGGGATCTAACCTAACTGAAAAAACATCATAGTCCTAAACTCCGTATTATTGGCAAGTGGCTCAGTGGGTTAGAGCGCTCCGCTCTGGCCGTAGGGTCGGAGGATCGAATCCACCCAAAGGTCATTGGTAGACGTCAGGAAGGGCATCCGGTCATAAAATGCTACACGCTCCAATTAAAAAAAAAAGGCCGACGCATGCAAGCATGTTGCAGCCTTCAAAAACGAAACGAAACGATGTCCCTCACAATGTCTTGCTGCCTAGGCCTGATCTAACTTAATACAATGCTACAGTCCTAACCCTGGTATATATCTGAAGGAAGATCAGTAATGGTAAGTGCTGTCAATTTCAGGCTGCTACAGTACTAACCTTGATATTGTAAGCAAGATCAGTACAGTAATGGTAAGTCTATCTATCTATTGCCAGACACCATAATCCCGTAAGGGGTGGCCATTTGACTGAGTTTTTTTTTTTACGGGGAGGGGCACTAACCCTCCACCAATCCACTTGTTGACACGTAGGGAGCACGTATGGTTTGGTTATATGGTTACCACCCAGCGTTGTAAATGGTTTCTTGGCTTGCAGGAAACCATTTGGCTTGTCACTCAATGTAATGCCACCTGTAAAGGAAAGAAAAGCAGTAAGAAGTGACAGGAAATATAGGAGAAATAAGAAGAAAGGAGGGCAGGCACAGAAAAAGAATGATAAAGGCTAAGGAAGAAGTGGGCAGCACTACATCAAGTGAGTGGATGATGGTCGTCCTCCTGTCTAACAACTTTTTGCTGCCTGGCCACATTATTAAAACACAATGCCTATCTCATCTGCCCCTCTGAACCACACAAACCCACGTTTTTAAAAGTACAAGACCTACATAAACCCCCCAGGTAGCTACTTCCAGGCTACAAAAACCTCTAACTTGAATAAAATACTGTAGGTTTTAGTCATCATGTTCTGACAAAACTGACATGGAAAATGGGGTTCCACTTTTATTGTATTTTAACAAAAGTGAAAGGAAATGGGGCTCGATTCTGACAAGTGTTGGAAAATGGGACATTTCATCTTATTCTGGCAAAAATGAAATGGGTCTGAATTCTTTATAATCTGGCAGAACCTGACTGCTAAATGTGGCCTTCTCATCTTACTCTGGCTAAACTTGGATGGTAAATGAATATGAAAAATTACAGGACTTTACATAAACTGGGAAAACGCTAATGTGGTTAAACTAAAGCATGTAAAATAAGCAGTTTCTCCATAAACAATTTAAAAAACTTCTATCTACTGCCAGACGCCTCAATCCCGCACGGGGTGGCCACAAACAAATCACCTACCTCCATGTCCCTCTGTTCCCCGCCATTTCATTACCCTATCCCCAGCTCACACCCCCCCTCTCTCATATACCTCTCCACTCCATCCCTCCAGCTCATCCTTGGCCTCTCCCTCCCTCTCCCACCTCCACCTCACTCACATACACTCTCCTCGTCAGTCTTTCACTCTCCATCCTCTCCACATGCCTTACCTAACAACACCAGCATTGATAATCGTAAAAATTTATGGACTGCTGTGGTTAGGTTGATGGATTGATGTGGTTAGAGTGGCAAAAATCAACCTAACCACATCTTACATATACAGATTAAATATATATTGTAAAAAGGCCACACAAAATTACGGAAATAAGCCCATGCATCCACGTAAAATACATATTAAATCCGCCATTATTTTGGGTCTGTGCAATCAATATGACCTGAAACTATGCCAAAAATATTAAAAAAAAAAAAATCCCTTACCCTTCGTAATGGAGAAGGAAGGCTGGAAAAAGTTTATATGGAAAAATGAACACTGCACTCCCCATATATCCTATTCCTTGTTCTTTATAAGCTTACTCCATTATTTTCCGACTTCAAAATTTTCAGTGAGTCGATTAGGTAAAAATTAAAGCAAAGGAGGCACTGTTGAAGCCGTAATATATTCCCAGCATGAAAACGTTTTCCCACTGCCTAATTCACACTTATTTAAATCAGTAAACCCATATTTGCTTACCTCAGCCTCTTCCATGGGTCGTGTAGGTGGAAGATCAGGTTCAAAATCCGACGGGCAAACAATTAACTGTATGACAGGAAGGTTAAAAATGAGGAACAGAGACACAGCCAAGGACCGCTGCCACGCTGGCAGATGACGTCACCAATACAGCGCTACTAATCCAAATGGCTAACTTGTTCTCAAATCTCGAAACGCAAGTATAAATATGCTATTATGCCACCACAACCACAGTCTCACTAGAAAATCGACAGAGTATATTTAAAATCGTTACATTATCGCCAGGACTTGGTAAAACGGGGTAAAATTCCAGTAATATGACCGACCACCTGCCACCTGCCCGTTGGCCAAGATATGTCAGCGGAAGCCGCTAATCGACAACTCAGGATGCTACATTATAACCAGGCATGATCTCGCAAGGAAATTCCAAGAGGTTTATTAAGAAATTTTATGAAAGAATTGAAAATTGAGGAAAATAAGTAAAATTCCGGCAAGAGGACCACCTGAGCCACACCAACCACCTGCCAATGACGTCATATTAGCAGACATCGCTAAACTAGCTGAAATCTAACAACACTTGCTCCAAAACACTGATGTATGAAAATGACCCACAAAATGGTTACAGGATGAAACACATCCTCTGAAAACTGAAGAAATAGAAGGAAAATGTGTCTCATGGTAAAGGGAATTAATTAATGGCTTTGTCTGTGTAATTTGCCTATGAAACCGCTTCATTTTGAGTTCATTGTATTTTCCTGGTGTTACTATCGAGAATTTTGGCTGCTGGGAATGATATAACAGGCTGGTTAGTAAAATGTCCCCCATATCCCTCCCTATCTCCCCTAGGCCACGAAAGGAGGATGGTGGACTGCAAAATGGCAACTGCAGTCCACAGGGTTCATGATCAACAATAATAATAATAATAATATGAGGTGGAGGAAGATGATAATGTGATAAAGACGACGACGACGATGAGGAGGAGGAGGAGGACGATGATGATGATCATCATCATCATGATAAGGATAATAATGATGATGATGATGATGATGACGACGACGATGATGTTAAGAGGAGGAGGATAACTGATAATAATAATAATAATAATAACAATTAGTCCTAAAACTGCCATCTATCCATGTTTTCATGCTTAGTATAGATAAGCAGTAGTAACTAGTCCCGAGGCATGGTGAAAGGAATATGGTAATTGATGCTAGTCACGAAGAAGTGCTATGGATAGAAAAATCGTGGCAAAAGCAAGCATAAATTTAAACTTGCGTCATTGGAATAATGGGGTTAATTTATGTATTTATTCATCCATCTATCTACCCGTTTACTTATCTGTGTATATCTACCCGTTGTTTATCTGTTAACCTACCTATTTATCTTTTGTCTGTCTGTCTACCTATTTGTCTGTCCATATCTACCAATCTGTTTATTTCTGTTACCTACTTACCTACCTATCAATCTCTCTACCTATCTATCAGTCTATCTATCCCTCCCAGTTCGGAAATTCTGGATTCATCCTTGTGTCAAAAAATGTAGGATCCAGAACATTCCGATTACGAACCATCTCTTGAATCCCCGACTCGAAAAAATATTTAAATCACGTGTTTGAAAATGGCTGACTAAGAATCGAGGCTTTGAACTTCACCCATAAAAATGATTCGCTTAGATTTGAAGCTTTGAGTGGCATTTTTGAACATGACTGACTACGATTCCATGCTTTGAACTCTATAAAATTGACTGGCTTAAGGCCCCACACACGATCAATAATACTGACAGCAGTAATTGTAAAAACCCCTGCGGCCATAAACAGAAAATCGTCAATATACTGAACAATCCTTCAATATACCCCATACACGATCAATAACACTGATCAATACCAAATATTGACCAATAATATTAATCGTGTGTGTGGGGGGGCGGAGGGGGGCTTAGCCTTGAGCTCTGTATAACACTTTTGAATATGTCTGGCCATGATCCGAAACCGAATGGTACACTGACCACGACTGAGCAAGATTTCAAGCCTGGAACTGGAACTTGCAAATGATTGGCTGGAAATCTGTAACCGAGGTGATATGAGGGGTGACAGAACGATGAAAGGTGAGTCTGGCTCCAAAGACTGAAAGAACAACATTGACGAAGAACTCTTCATGTAAGGTAAGTGCACAACTTTATATATGTGTATATGTAATGGTAATGTGTGGATATAAAATGATTCTATACAAATTGTACTTGGTTTTTGAGGTACATCAGTCGTAAGTTTTGGTTTTGCTACATTTTTTAGAACAAATATAAAATTTTAGTTAGGATGCTGTACTTTAACCTGATTTTACAGTAATGGGCAGGTGTTTCGAGGATGTTTTTCACTTTACACTAAAATAGTCTATTTCCCAGGTGTGAAATGGCATGGTGTCAGTACTCCAACTACTAGACAATGTTCCTGGTCATCCATGAGTGCACAACGACTTCATGTCTATCACGTGAATGAGGGAACTGATCCTTGAGGGCTCGATGGCTTCCGCCATTATATGGATGACGGTTGACTAATCGCCGAGTGTTCAGTGACTTCATCTCTACTACGTGGATGGGAGTTGACTAAAGCTTGGCAATGGGGGATGGTTAACGGTATCTGCCACTTCACAAGCCGTGACATCTCTTCCATAACACTGTTTCATCACCAGTCCTGTCCTTGTTCCCGCATGTATGGCCTCGAATCATAACAAGGACGACTAAGCTCATCGGGAGCAAGAGGAACAAACTACTGAAAGATGGGAAACTCCATAGGTAGAAAATACGTGGACAGGACTCCTCGGGAAGGCAAATATGGCAAACCAAACCGAACTCCTTGATGGCACGAAGTATCGATGGATGAAACAATGTCTAACTTCATCAATAAAACAAGATCTCTTGGAAGGGCAGAAGTACTGCGAACTACACTTCGACTTCAGACAGAGGAACGTGTTTCAACTCTCCATGAAGCAGCTGGTGACACAGGAAAAGGTACTATGAGGTCTGGATGCCACGGTATTCCCACAGAAGAGTGAAGTAGAGTCAAAAGGTGTCTACTTCGAGATAAGGTAGAGCCAAAGGTGGTGACATGACGAGAGGAGCAGCAGAGCACGTGGGAGTGTTCTTGTACATCTTTCGTGTGACTTGGTACATCAACTTAAGTGTCCAATGTGTATATGGTTTAACTTAATGGAATTGTGGTCAATAAATTTAACTTACTCTTGTGAGTGGTTCTTCCTTCAAACTTTTCCCAAGTAAAATCATGGGGCTGAAATGACAAGACCATTTCTGACAGTGTTACGTCTGTAATTACACTTAGTCTCTTCAGCATACTTAGCATTAAGTTTGACAGTAAAATGAAGGGCTATTGCGTAGGAAAGAACAAATGCTGAATGCGGTAACTTTACAGAAATATTGCATTAAAGTCAAAGGCTACATCAAAGAATATGCAGCCATTGAGGGGGAACTAAGACTGGAGTGTTAAATATCAGGCACATAATCTGTCCCCTACATAAGGCCTGTCCGGGTTCCTCAAATCATAACCAACATGAAACTTGGCACCACATTACTAACTTGGCCTAAAATTTTTCCCTGTGGTGCCTTCTTTGACGTAGCTCGGTGTCAGAACAAGACTTCTGGCTCTACATGCTTTCCGTAACTTATTTGTGACTAGCAACGTATTACATTGTCAAATCATTAATACAATTAGGCATTAAGATAGAGAGGTGATTTTAGCACGAAAAGCAAACAAAACAGCATATCTAGCCAGTCGCCATAACGCCATAGAGTGGCTGTTTGAGTTAATCGTTTTACGGGAAGGGGCACTACCCTCTGCATAGGGAACACGAGTTGGTTATATGGTTACGGTTATATGGTTACCACCCAGCGTTGCAAATGGTTTCCTGGCTTATATGAAACCATTAGGCTTGTCACTCAATGTAAAGCCACCTGAAAAGGAAAGAGTAAAGCGACGGGAAGGATGGGAGGAATAGGAAGGCAGAGAAAATAAAGGTGAAGGAAGTAGGCAGCACTACATCGAGTGAGTGGATGATAGTGAGAAATAGGAAGAGGATGGCGGAAGTAGGCAGCACTACATCGAGTGAGTGGATGATAGTGAGAGATAGGAAGAGGATGGCAGACATACAAAAAGAAATGTGAAGGAAGAATAGGCAGCACTACAAATGAGTGGATGATGAGAAATAGGAAGAGAAGCGGACAGACACAGAAAAAGAATGATAAAGGTGAAGGAAGTAAGCAGCACTACATCAAGTGAGTGGATGATGGTGAGCAGAGTGTATTTTAAGACATTACAGCAACCTAATCATCATCTTCCCCATCACTTTTTCCTCCTCCTCCTCCTCATCATCATCAATCATCATCAATCATCATCTCCCTCCTCCTCTTACCCATCATCTTCCTCCTCCACAGAACGATAGAGGAGAAGGAGGCTTGGCTAGAAGCATTTATCTGCAGGCTGAGAGAGAGAGAGAGAGAGAGAGAGAGAGAGAGAGAGAGAGAGAGAATGATGCTATACCCTTTTAGCTCTAACTTGGCCTAAAATTGCCATCTGCCCTTCTTGAATGTGGATCTGTAACAAGAGAATAAGACAAAAATATGATGCCAGTCACGAAGAAGTGCTATGGAAAGGATACAGGGCCTTAGTATTGTTTTATTCTGCCAAGGAGCTGCGGGAAATAAAGTACCAATATGGACTACGGCTTTGTATCCTTCTTGGAACACTTCTTCGTGACTTTCATTATAATCTACTGTTACAAATCAGCTTTCAAGATGGAGAAGTGGCAGATTTAGGCCAAATAAGAGTAGAAGGAGTAGGGAAGCAAGAACGAGTCAAAATATAATCAGAGTGAAGACATTAAGTTGTAATTTGTAAAAAGATTGAACTCCAGGGAATCAAATATCCTTCATCATTGCCTATGGTTCCAGGTAATCACTCCCATGGCTCCACCCTCCCACACACCATACAGAACTACACTACAGCACACCACAACTCAACACACTACACTGCAACACTGCACTACCCTACACGACACCACACCAAACCACACTACACTACACAACAGTACAATAAACTGCGCTGCGCTACACTTAACCCTCCCTCCTCTTTATCGTCAAGGTGTGGATGGCCCCCCTACTCAACCACCATAATTATTAACTACAGACCTTCCTGCCCAAAGCGAAGGAGAATGAAGGGGAAAAAAGCATAGGTTAATGAGGATAGGATGATGATGGGATTAAGCTTTCGGCCAGCATTTAAAGCTTATTGATTCACTCCTGCCCTCACCCACACCACGCCAATCACCACAGTTATTCTCTATAGACTCTTTCACTCCCCTGCGAATGAAGGGGAAAAAAGCACTGGATAATAAGGATTAGCTGATGATGGAATTAAGCTTTTGGTCAGCATTTCAAGCTTCCTGAGAGATTCCTGCCTCGAGCCACACCACCACAATCACAAGTAATTCTCTATAGACTCTTTCACTACCCTGCCCTGAATGAATGGACAATAAGGAGATAAATGAGCTGGTGGTGATGAAGGAATGATGGTTTGTCCAGTATTTTTAGCACGTAGATTCGTTCCCTGACTATTTTCTATACATCCGTCCCTCGCTGGTGACAAAATATGAGTTGACAGAGTGGGATTTAGTACAGTAGAAGGGTATGTGCGTGAGATGGAGGGGTGGAGGAGAAGGGGGAGACCCAGGAGGAGATGGAGGGATGGGGTGGAGAG
>JAGKTI010030916.1:0-12264 GCA_018397915.1 Birgus latro
GGACGCAACCCTTATTCTCTACCCTTTTGGATAATATCCACAGTTTTCGAAATTCCATTTTATATGTGTGAAATATAGATACAGGCCGAAATTTGTCATGGGCATCGTAGGATCTTTATGTGGATGTTGGGGAAGGGGACCCAAATACCCTTCCCTCACCTAAGTACGTATGCACTGAGCTTTCAAGGATAAATGGGTGTATTAGATAAGTAGTTGTAAGCACTGGAGCACTGGGTGTTGACATGGTGTTGCATGTGGATGGGCATAGAAAGATCATGACTGGTAAATTGTCCATCCAGGAAATGACCTGACATTCAATTTCAAGATTTTAAAGATGCATGTGTAACATTTTGAATAAATGCGTATCGGACATTATTATCGAATAAATATGTTGTCCATGGTGTTCTGGTTACGCCACTTGTCCACAGCTTGCTAAAAATTTTCACAACAGTTTTTCTAAGCTGCATGGTGATCTATCTCATTTTTCCTAATAGCGTCGGCAAAAAAAAAGGGGGGGGAGGGGGTAACCTTCTTGCACTGCTGTCCTCATCTTTGAGTCATAGAATAGATACTATGTATTATTTATGTTGTTTTTGCAAAGTACGTGTGAACGAATGAAACAGTAGTAAACATCTCGTACAGGTGGTGTACAGAGTCTTTGTAACTTCCTTAATTTGTAACTTTGTAATTTATTAGCTTATAATTTGACTTGTTCAGTACGATGGCGCCATTTTCGTCTTCTGCGACTTCCAGACGATTTTATTCAGGTCCGTGAGACCTTGGTCAGTGAAGGAAACAGAAACATCCGTTAACCGAGTGACTGATGTAACCCTTTCACTGATCTTAGTAAAAATCGTCTGGAAGTAGCAAGAATAAAGTGAAAAAGACTTCATAGCCGTAAAGGGTTAGAATTCTTGCCTGCAAATATATAGGTAGCCTCTGTTTTAGGCATACTTAACCCCTTGAATCCGATGACGTTTTACTCATGCTTACTCCAGACGATTTTATTCAGCTTTGGAGGGACTTTTGGAACTGGAAGGGTTGTTCTTGTAAGGCAAAAAAAAAAAAATCGTCTGATAACAGCAAAAATGAAATAAAAATCACATCGTCAGGTTGAAAGGGTTAAGGCTGGCATTGCAGGAAGTGACATATTGCCGTATTCTCGTTGGCACAGGAACCTTCGCAGCATTTTTTCCTTAGCGATTTATGCCTGTAACCCTTTAACTCCTAGGACACCACTTATAATCTGTTCTTCCCATCCCCTGACACTTTTATTCATTTTCGAACTGAGGAGATTAGATATATCCTTCATTAACGTCTTCACTAGAGTTTTTTCCATAGTATAATTAAATCGTTTGGCGGTAGCATGGTTGGAAGAGGTAAATATCGACGTAGTTTACATCAGTGGCATCCAAAAGGCTACTATAAGGTTCTGGGCAAAATAAATCGCTGAGGAAGAGTGATACGAAAGCCAACGAGAAAACAGCCCCTAGATTGAATATATACAGTAGTTTTTATCTTCAGTTGCAGAATACATTTGGTGTGTCTTGGTATCATAGTGCCGGAGATTGTTCAGAGGGAAGAATTATACTCACACCTACAAAGTTTGTGTGTGTGTGTGTGTGTGTGTGTGTGTGTGTGTGTGTGTGTGTGTGTGTGTGTGTGTGTGTGTGTGTGTGCTCTCTTATTTGCTTCGGCCCAGTAAACAACCCTCCCATATGTGGGTGTAATTCTTCCATTCGTTGTGTTACCTGTCTCATATGAATATTGTTTCCCTTGACTTTGTAGGACCCACGATCGCCGACTTCAGTCAAACAGCCTTTGCCACTACTGCCGTCCGAGAGGGTAAGTACACGACAACAAGTAAACAACGCAAGTAAAGGAAATCAGACTCTTCTTGGGTAGGGGAATGTGCATAAAATTGTTTAGACCTTTCTTCTTCAATATGTTTAAGAGAATTTACTTGTCTGGATTTTCTCCTTACTTATATACAGTACAGTGTGATAATGAGCACACCAAAGTTTAGATTTTACTCACCTAAGTATGGGAGTGAGTACGAAATAGACTTGACTTTTTCTTCTTTAAGTATTTATAGGAAACAGCACAAAATAGACCAAACATTTTTTTCCTTAGGTATGTTTAGGAAGCAGCACAAAATAGACCAGACGTTTCTTTTTTAAGTATGGGAAGAAGCATAAACTAGACTGTACCTTATGTTACCTAAATATGAAAATAAGTGCTGTTAAATTTAAGCTTTTCATCCCTAAGTATGGGAATGAACATAATTTGCATCAGACTTTTTTTCCACGTGAACCATTCCAGTCAGAGGCTTTTTTTTTTTTTTAATTCATGTCACGGGAAAGACGATTTAATGCAGATTATGGTAGATCTTTTATAGTGAAAGTGAAATGAGGGCACTATTTACCCCTCCATTATGAAGTCTAAGCTGAGTAAAATTGTCCGGAGATACCAAGATTATAAGAAAGAATTCCTCATGGAACTGAGAGGGTATGGTAATGAACATAAAGCAGGCATATTTTGTTCCTAAGGTATGAAAAGGAATCATTAAGTCTATACTCTGCAAACTGCATTATGTGAAAACTGTACCCATTTAAAGCAGTTTTATTTGTTCAGCTTTTAGTCGATTTTACTTAATTCAAGAGAGCATCGTACTGGTGATGGGGTTAATGGAGGCTTTATTCGAAAAAGCTTCCATTAAGTTAAGAGTCTGTGGTTGTTGCGAGAATTGAAATATACGCCATGGTAGTGAAGCGGTTTTCGCCTTGAATCGGATGTATATTTATTTTCATTCATGCCACCTTCAGACGATTTTTTTCAACTTAGGAAAATCAAGTTGTGGAGGGAATAATGGAGATTGTTTCTAACCCTGTCACCTGAAATGAATTCTCAAAAAGTTAGCAAAATTTCTTGGAGTAATCTAGAATAGGGCCAAAAATACGTCATCCATTGAAAGGAGTTACCATATCTGTAGACGATAGCCTCCCTGGGGTTTAGAGAGGGTATTGAGGATTTTCCTGAGGAACTCCTTCAGTATGATGACGTTTTCTTTATTTATTCTTACTGTTCTCAGATGATGTTATTCAGCTTAGAAGGGTCTCTAGTATTTTGGGGGTTGGGAAGAGTTATCATTGTTTTTCTTCTTTCTTTCTAGGACTTTCGATCTCCGACGCCCTCCAGACCTTTCCCGTTCAGACAGAAGGATCGGGTAAGTAGCGTTCTGTCAGCCACCTTGATCCGTATAATAGGTGGTATAGGAGTCAACGTAACGCCTCGTCCTTAGCGATTTATTTTGTATATTACGCCTCAGCGGTCTCTTGTTTGCTAGATAAGGGGTATTTCATATATAGTGCTCCTTCTCCACTCCGCCGAACGATTTCTTGTGTGTTGCGCGGATGCCATCAGTGTCTATCCTGCATCCTTTATTTCTTACTCCCACTGCCATACCCACGCCTACACCAGCAGACTGAGCCGTCCCTGCAATATACAAGATACCTCTAGTGTAGCGGTGTTTACGGATCATCCTGTATATCGTTTAAATATCGACATAGTTTGCATCAGAGGGTACGAGGTGTAATGTGCAAAATAAATAGCTAAGGTCTTGCGAAATCTTTAGAGCCAGTTAGTATACGATCCCCTGAATAACTGGGCCAGGACACCACGTTAGCATGACCCCTCCCACAGTTATATGTTATCTGTTTATGCTAAAGATTATCCAAGGTTTTATTAGTGATGAATACCACTCCATATATTTTTCATACTTGTGCAGCTAGACACATTGTAGCTCGATGTATATGAACTTTCTTTAGTATTAGCACACCTTTTTTGTATCTTTGCACTTGGTATTACAACTAGAAGCAGTATAGAATGCAGTTTGAACCTCATGTTAGTAGTGATGAATACCGCCCCATGCATATATATACCTCTGTTAGCACTGCATCTTGACACATTTTAGCTGGAATTGTGAACCTCTTGTCTTGAACCTCCTGTCTTGACCTTAATTTTTCTGTTATAGGACAGTAGTTCACCCCACGTTTCTCGCGTCCATCCCCTCGCTCAGAGACAGAGGGTAAGTTAATGTCAGAGAATCCCTTAAAAACTCTCTAAACAAACCGTTCTTAAATACTTAAAAGTCATGGATCCCTCCCTATATCCCTCCCCATAGTGACGGCGGCATATGGTATAAAATAAATTTATTTTAATTTTCTTTAAGGGTGTGGCAAGCTCAAAGAACCCATGTCGTTTGCTTGTCGACCATTCCCGCCGTGTACAATGGACAATCAAGTGCTGCCCATAGATTGGTGTTTGTGAATGCAGAGAAGCCATGATCTCACTCTGTAACGATGATCTTCGTATCAGAATTTTATCCCCTTAGATGCATACACTTGTAGAGGAGTGTCGTCGTGTAGAGACATCAGCATAGAGGAAGAAAGTAGTAACTAAAACCTTGGTCTACACACATAACCGAGATGTGTCATGAACACAAAGCACATTCTGAATTTATTTCATATTGTAATATTATAACGTAAGACCGCAATCGAGTTGTCATTTTTAATTAGCATAGTGAGCCATCATTAAAAATATCCTTTTATTAGTATGTTATTTTGTTACAATTTTGGTTCACTGCTTAATAGTTCAGTCCTTCTTTATGTTTTCGCTTCAGCATCTTTGGAGCGAACTATTATTGTAGAAAATGTTTGATGATGATCAGACAGTGACACGGGAACGACTTACTGACAACTTTAACGTACAATCTCAATATGCTCATCCATGGCCTCTGTATAAACCCTTCTAGGACGTAAGAAACAATTCATATTCAGGCCAACCCCAAACGATTTAATTCAGCTTAGGAATGTCTGTTCGTCTTTAAAGGGTTAAAAGTCTCCAACAGCTAAATTATTCAACTCAGCTCCAAGCGATTTTATTCTGCTTTGGAGTTGCCTTACGTCCTAAAAGAATTGACATCATTACTTCGATTACCTGATTTTTACCTCATTCTTGTCACCACCAAACGGGTTGATTCAGCATCGGGAAGACCTCATGTAGTGAAGGGATGAACAGAGTGTATTTTTATCCCTTTCAGTACATCACTTCTCTCCTAATCTAAGTATTATCGTTTGGTTGGTGGGGAGGAGAAAATAAAATACATCATTTGGTTGAAGGTGGTAAGAAGACCCACAGCTACAGATGGTGAGAGACAGAAAGAGCTTGTAGGTAAAGACAGGTGACTGACTGACTGTAGGGAGGGAGCGTTGTAGAGATTCTTGGGCCAGTGTTCTATTTGGGAGGCTTACATGCACCCCTTCCATACCAGTATGTTTCACCATTTGACGTATTACTTTTCTTTCTTTCTTTTTTACATTTAAACTCTTAGTATTAAAGCAGATAAAAGTAACATACAAAGAAACGACCTAGGTAGAGTATGGAGGGAAGAGGTATCAGTTATAAAATGATATAAGTAATAAGATACATGCCGAAGCGAGATCTTGAAAATAATAACCAAGGTATTAAGATATTAAAAAGGGTAAGTAAGATAAAAAGACATACCAAGGTGCAATAGGGAAGAGGTGTTAGAAAGTCTCCTAAGCTAACGAGAATGCAGCTCTTGAGAACACCGATCCTGAATCTAGCTTCGCCTCCCATAGAGTTCAGCGTCGTCAGCCTCGAAAGAGTCCAGGCCCAGACCCAGGTCACTGCATCTGCCGGGCACGAGAGTGAGTCCCTCATTTAAGTCCGCTCACCCACTACTCTACCCACTCACCAACCACTCGTAGTTTGCTCACAGCTCTTATGCATCATTTGCTCATCACTCACAACTGCACTTGCTCGCCATCCATGCAAATTTACTCCACCAGTTCACAGCCTCATTCGTTCACCATTCACAGTTGAATTTGCTCAACACTCAAGCACAAGGGGACTGGCCACACACGCTTAACTTCATTCGCTCACCACGTACACACACTTACACTCGTTCACCTTCATTTGTTCACCGCTCACCTCTCCCACAGTGTTGCACTACTCATCAACCTTGGCACGTCCACCCTAGCCAAGCCATTCACTTTTCTGACAGCCTCATTACAAGACACTCACACTGATAACTGACCGACACTGACAGTCACTTCAAGGATATACAAGACTCTTAGCGTTGTTGTGTCGTAGCCATAATATGGTTCGTTTAATAGCAGTTATACTTAGAAAGTTCATACGATAGGTGGTCTGTTGTTGAGTCGGATAGTGAGTTATTTATAGCAGAGGTGAGTCTGATATGTGGAACCTAAGACTTCTTTATGTATTGTAAACCTACACGGCTTGAACGTGTGTATTAGAACTGCCTGCTAATGCCAGGCGTGTGAAAGCCGGCCGTTACACATACATGCATATTCCGTTGGTGCTGGTTCTTACCACTTCTGTAGATGACGTGATTGACCCACATGAGGTTGAGGACTGCTTGCTTTAGAACCAAAGAAGATATAGAGAACTTGGTGTGAATACGGGCTGGACACAGTTGCCTTGACCCGCTCGATGACGCGGCACTCTCGGCCCGTAGTGTGATAGACGGCCACAATAAGGGTCTCGTCTCGCTATTCTCGGACTCGGACATCGGGCCATAATCTAGGTGACAGTGGTGGTTTAGTAGCACCTCTTCCTTGTAATTTCCTTCCATAACATTCTCTCATATACTTTCACTATCGTTAAAGAGTGACATAGCATCATTAACATACGAAAGAGTATTGAGTAATGAGCAAATTCAGTCGCAAAAGAAGAGGTGTTACGAAATCTTCAAAGCATCTTAGAATACGAGCCTCGTATATATCAGCTTCCGACCTCAGTAAGACGAGGCCCTTACTCTGAAACGTGTTTGAAGTGAAAATTATTATATAATATTTTACTGATAATAGCACTAACTCGTGTTGAATGAAATAAACAACCAAGCTCTAACAGAAACAGTTATTTATAGGTGTTCTACGAAATAGCTTAGCACATTCGCCACTTGATGGTGTTCTTATTACAAAGATGTGTGTTCCTGACTAAATTCATTAATTCTTTAAGCTCCTCTCAAGGCATGAAGAGAGATTATGTAACCTTACCTTCTCTCTGACGATTGAGTTCCGAGAAGCTTATAGAGTAGACAAGCTGGGGAGTGAAAAGTGGTACTCCATCGAATCAAGACTTGTTCCTTAATCAGTTTGTATTTACATCGATATTGTCTCTGCCTCATCAGTATAAAGTGCTGAGCTACATCAAGATTATCTCAGCCTCATCAATATAAAGTGCAGAACTGCTAGAAAACATCAACCAAGAATGATTAAAACGGCAGCGTTAGTTCACTTCACATTAGAGGTAATTTAAATTGTTTTTTGGTGCAGTATGCGAGGCAAATGAGACAGTCTGTTAAGTGAGTACCAGAAAAGTCACGAGTGTGGCGTTAGCCCGCCTCGCCCCCTCCTCACCCCACCCACTCTCCTCCCTCACCCCACCATTTAATTATAACCTTTGTCTAAACCGTATAATATGTGAATATTTTTTTTTAGTTTATTTATTGTTGAATATGGAATATTTTTAATTGTCAGTAAAGCTAGCACAAGAGAGTAATGTTGATGCTGAAAGACGTCGGCTTTTCATTTAATGAGATAGAGCCTGTTGAAATCTGATGTGCTTTATATTCAGTTTATAGAAAAAGATCTTTATTTTATGTTCGACGATATTTGCCTTTCACAATAGCCAATACTAGATCGCTCATTTGCATTTTATTTTTTAATATTACTTCATAACGGTTTTCTCTTTCCCTTCCACCCTGCTCTGGCCTCTCAACATCCTTTACCTTTCCTTGCCCTCTCGCGCTTTCCTTTCTCTCTACCTAACTCCAACTTTCTGCGTCATCTCTATTTTTTCCCCGACGTTTCCTTGTTTTGGCAACGCAACATTTCATTTTTGTTCTTCACTTTTTTTATGCTTTGCTCTGTCCTACCTTGAAATATTCTGATTTTCCCTGCGTCACTGTATCCTGCCCTGCTCTGCCTTGCCCTGTCCCGCCGTGGTCCACTGTGCCCTGTTCTGCCCTACATTGCTATGGTGTTGTCCTGCCCTGCCCTGTCGTGATTTTATCGTGCCGTGCCTGCCATGATCTGCCGTGCCGTGCTCTGCCCTACCGTGCCCTGCTCCACTCCTCCCTGGTTTGTTGGGCCCTACTACCCTGCCCTGCCCTGGACCACCGTGTTGTCCCCTTAGGAACCATGGTCACCAACGCGTCCGTCTCCTCTTGCCCAGAGAGACAGGGTAAGTGTGCATTTTGTTCTTACCTTCACCGGCACTTATTGCCATATTTCACATTCATATTCCACATTATATCCCTCAGTTTTATAGTTCTCGATGTCATGGTTCTCATCACGTTTCTTA
Source organism: Birgus latro (assembly GCA_018397915.1). Lineage (NCBI taxonomy): Eukaryota > Metazoa > Arthropoda > Malacostraca > Decapoda > Coenobitidae > Birgus > Birgus latro. Next base: position 8,416 of record JAGKTI010030916.1, read on the forward strand.
GTTTCAGAGTTTTCATTATAATTGCCTTCATCATTTTTGCTAAGTAGTAAGAAGGACGATTTACTTATTCACTGAGACCAACATTTAGGATCCCCAGCTGTTTATATCAGTCGTCTGCTTGGTATAGTACAGTAAGTTCTTATCTTATTCCACCTTTCTGACATTAATTTTTCCCATTACGTCCACATTTAATTACAGTCACTTGCATATTTAAGTGCCATTGCTACCTGTAAGGCTGTTTTAGCAGTTTCTTCAAAAATAAAATATCAGTTTTATGTAAAAGTCGCTAAACCTATAAAAAAAAATCTTACTTATAATGAGGACAGTTTATCCATAACCTAGGTAACGTAACCCCCAACCCCACCTAGACCTGTCCTCCACCTTTCACCTACAGCCACTGAGGACCGTATTGTAAGCAGCTTAGGAGACTTCGTAGCACCTCTTCCAAAACGATTTATTTTGCTTATTACACCTCATTTATGCAGTTTAGGCCAGTATAATATCGACATTCAAGAAGATACTGCTGTGTAATATGCAAATAAAGTCGCTGAGGGAGAACTGTTACGAACTATCCGAAGCCTCTTAGAAGACGACCTTTCATGTGAGCTGTGGGGTCGTCGTAGGTGTAGAGGGGGAATCCTTTACACTTATTACACTATTCTCATCCGTGACCTCCCCCCCCATTTTTTTTTGGGGGGGGGGCTCTTCCCTTTCAACCTGATGACGCCTATTTATTTTAATACTGCTACTACCAGACATTTACAGTTTGTTATTTATAGGGGGAATTTTTCTGTCTGGAGGGGTTAGAGGCAGCCTTTATTTACCCTTCCAATACAAACAGCCTTTCTTAAAGTTAATAAACTCATTTCGAAGTAGCTTGGCTAATAAAGTAAGACACATGATTTAAGACATTAATTTCTCAAGTTTGTTGTTGGTAGTATCAGTTCGAACGGCTATTCCGGAGTAGTATATAATCATCCAGAGATAGCAAGAATAAAACAGACGTCACCGGATGCAAAGAGTTAACTAAAAGATGCCGACAAGAAGCCATGACACTGCTGTAGTATATGTATTTCAGTAACTAGTACAAAAGTCAAATTGTTCTTTTCTAGTAGTAAGGAAATCTTTGACCAAAGCTTACTTTAGATATATTCTTTTGGCAAACATGTAACGTAGCTCTCTCTCTCTCTCTCTCTCTCTATCTATCTTTCTATCTCAGGACCCGCTGTCACCGCCTGTCGCCCGGCCCTCGCCCCTGGCACAACAGAGAGACCGAGTAAGTACCCCCTCCCCCAGGCGCCCTGTTGCCGGGTAGGACACATACATACATACCGGTACATACACAGATGCATACATTTAAATACATGCGTTCACACATACCTATATTTAAGTGGAAATATATGCATATATTCTGTATATATGATAGATGTACATAAATGGATAGCTTGTACTCACGAATACGCACTCTGTCTCACACACACACACACACACGTTTTGTACGTCAACTGTTTGGCACTCATTTCAGAGTATTTTCAACCATTTTAATAAAAAAGTAAAAGCAGACTAAGTAAATTTAGCCAAAATAAAACAATCACCTCATTACTCCTGAAGCGGGTGACAGTGCCAAAATTGGGCTTAAACTATGGCTAGCTTATACATGTATTTTCTGTGTATACGTAAGGGAGATTTGTTTTATGGATTATGTACACCTAGAGGGACACTTATAAATTAATTCTTATCGTGTTTATTCCTGTTTTTATCTTTACAGGCAGGAACTATTATCAGTTAAATAAAACCACATTTCAGTAGGACGAATAAATATAACTCAGTGAAGTCCTGCCCTGTTTAAGTTAGTAATTTCTTTATTCCCAATTTGATAGATACAAATTTTGAGACGAATTTTTGATCTGTTTGAAGTGCGTTTCTGATAAAGTAATGAAACTATACGCCGCTCCAGCCACTTTGGCAACAGATCTAAACGACCCCCTTACTACATTCGCCTCGAACTGGCTAAGGTGGTTTTTGTCCTGTGGCGCTGCGTTCAAATTTATCCGTACATTTTACACTGACCTTCCATTATTGTCGGATGGTGGCTGAGAAGGCGTGGCTTTACTGCCAATTGGCTAGCGCGGAGTGTAGTAATATACGGCATAGTACAGAAGACATTTGGAGCTATATTCTCGAGAGGTTTATAGGCTTTCTTGCACCTCTTTCTTAACGAATTACATGGCACGATACGTCTCTTATGTGTTACTTTTCTTTTTAATATCGACACAGTATGCGTAAATACCATACAGCAGGCTATCATCCATCCCTATACAAAAATATACAAGTAAGGAAGAGGTGCGCAGGAGCACACTTATTGGACAAAAACAAGGACGTTGACCCGAGCCCGCTCTTGCACACACCAAGAACTGCATTTTCTTTGGCTTAGATTTTGTAACACCTCATAAGCGATTTATTTTGCATATATCACTTGAGTATCCCTTGTATAATATTAATACAAGCCTTTTTTTTGTTAACTCCTTCGATCCGATGACATTTTCTGTTTCGTTCTTGCCCTCTCCTGACTATTATATTTAATTTGGGATAGACTTTTCGACCTGGAGGAGTTAGGTACAGCCTTCATCGTCCTCATCATTTCTTGAGGTCTCTCGTAGTTAAATAATATCGTATGTTTGAAGGAAGAATAAACTAAAAAAAAAACACGTCAGTCTTAAGGGGTTATACAGTAATTACAAAAATAACTCACGATAAAATTTAGTTGTATTATTCCAGAGAAACAGGTAAAAAAGAGGAGTTATGGAGTCCAGTATACCAATGAAAATACGACCCAGGACTCGAATTCACAAACAAACCTGCTATTAAATGCCTGTCTTAATTTTTGTAATAAGATAAACAGGGAAGTGAGTCTGCTGAACCTTTCCGTGTCTCTTGTTCTTTCTAGTAAAAAAGAAATGAACTAAATTTTCGCGTAACTAAGACATTTGGTTTCCAGGAAGGGCAAGGAAAGGAAGATGCAGAGACTTTTCGTGTTTCTTATTACAACTACAAACAAACAAAAAATCTGAGGGAATGGATTATAAGTTTGTGAGTCCGGGCCCAGTATGTCTCTCTTGCAAATATCACCCGCTGGTCAGTTCACCGTTCCTTGTTTCTCCATACCATATCTGATCGCCTCGGAGAAGCCATTTTTCTGATTTGTTAAACGCTGTAACTGTCTGTACGTATATGCATTTTTGAAGACATTGTGTACTTTTTTTCATACATTCTGCAATACGCCTTTTGTAAGTTGGTTGAAAGTTTGCCATTTATTGCAGTATGGTTTGATGTGGGCATATTATTAGTACAGACGGTAAAATCCAGTCCCATAAATACTTCCATCAGGGCATCCGACACGATATTACTGTAGACTAGTACATGTACGAGTAAAAGTCCCACCTTGGCAACATTTTACATGGTAGATAAAACTCCAGTCACCTCAGGGATTCGAAGTTTTCCACGTAAGGCGCGATCGTCTCCGACCCTGTAGTACTCTGTCACTAAAGAATCTGGCGTTGTAGTAAGTTATCCGTCTAATTGTGTAATATTCAATACCAAAGATCGGGGGCAGTTTTTTGGTAACCAAGTAATATTAACTTACCTGCATGCGGAGGTATTGTACGTTTAAATTGTCAGTATTTGTTAGGTTTCATTTCTGTACCCATACTATTATTATTATCACTGTTATTATTATTATTATTATTATTATTATTATTATTATTATTATTATTATTATTATTATTATTATTATTATTATTATTATTATTATTATTATTATTATTATTATTATTATTATTATTATTATTA
>JAGKTI010030920.1:0-12263 GCA_018397915.1 Birgus latro
TGAAAACCCTTATATTGTTGTTCTTATTGTTTATTTCCAAATCAATAAATGTAGACGTGTTCTTGGTTGTTTCTGCCAAAATTACATTCCATAGAAAACGTGAGAGCCAGACATGTCAGTGACAGAATTCGACACCTGCACCAGGGGGGCTCACCTGTTCTGACCACTTCTGGACCCACGTAACAACTTTCTTGTTCATATTCCTTTGTTTATCAACAAAAGCGGATGTTTTAGCCAAAAACAATTTTTTCCAAAAATGCCTGGGACTGGGGGTATCGGTGGTGGGAAATCAGTCGGCACGTGACTGGTTAAGTTATGCTTAGGGTGAGTATGAGCCACGTTTGCCGAGAAGCAGTAGGTGAGTTAATCTAATCTGTAATAAAATTTTAGCAGCTTTTTCTAGAAGTAGTGCAGAAAACTGGTTAAGATTTGTAAGTCCACAGTCACTCGTGTTATTGTTCAGATTTATTATTCCCGACATATTGTGTGTTATTCGTTCGATTTTGACATTTCAGTGGCAAGTGACGCCTAACTGGGGAGGCTTGCCCCCTCCCCTCGTCGTCTCACACCTATTTCGGAAGGAAAAAATCATCAATACGTGGAATTACTACTTAGAAAAAAAAATCGATATCTTCTGACACTGGATTTGTAAACAAAAACCCAGAAACTAAATCAAACTTTCATTCTAGCAGGACCTAACCCCTAACATAAGCTAACTCACAGGGAGAGGACGCCTTCATGTGGTGACGCCGATGTAACTGGGCAGCTACACTGCCCGGTTATGTAAACAACCTTCTGCTCCTTAACCCTAAAGGAGGGTGATGGGATGTAGTAGGGTAGCTTCAGCCTGCAGTGCAGCATTATCACGTTCAGATCAGCCCTGATCGCAACTATATATCTAGCTGACATTAGGTGAAATTATTCACAAAGTCAGTTTTTGCAGCCAGAGGGTAAAAAACACCTGTTCTATTTAGAAATTAACTGCGTGATTCTTTTGTTTGTGCGACTTGGTCATATGTTAATCAGTGAACGTTGCATCGTAGCAAAGAAAGAAAACAAGGTTCTTATGTTTTTGCCAGGTAAACTAGAATTCACTAATGAATTGCTGTATCCGTACTATTTTTTTTATTTTCCGAAATCGAATGAACATCACCATTACCATCATTATCATCATCATCATCAGTAATAATCGCCTTTGACAGTGCACAGCACAACCAAGGCCTTTCCCATAATTTGCCACTCTGACCTACTGGCTGCTATTGCCTGCTCCACCCAGATAAGTAAATCTCCAAAACTCATCAGTCCAACTTTTTCTCTGTCTCTACCTTTATCCTTTCTCAGGGTTGTCACTCATTGTGGCTGTCAATCTGTTTTATGTAATACGAAGGACCTGACATGCCCACATCCGTTTGCGGTTTTGCAGGGCAGTGACTTTAGCAAGGATTTGAAATAGGTCAGAGTGTTTCCAACGGGGTGGGGATGGGGGGGTCATCACCTTCTAATACAACTCCTTCTGACGTGAAGACGAGCAGAGTGAGTCTTTTATTGCTGGGTACTATGAGTCTCCTCCGGGAAATATATTTGATGTCAGAAAAGTGTGAGCATTTGGCAATATGCAGGGGACAGTTGATACCACAACATTATTAAATGGTTGAGGATGCAGTAGTGTCAATATAATAGACTTTTTTTGTTTTTCAATCAAATATGTATGGTGCGTGTTTTTAAAATCTCCACTGAATCGCGAGCTCTCAGAAAATATTGTCTGTTTCTGTATTTTCTTCCATACGCTAAAAAAAATAGTTAATGTAATTTGCGTATTTAAACAGATTCCATGCAATAAAGCCACACTACAGAATGAAGCCGGGATCGCGTAAAAAGAAAAAAAAAATCACGTGAGACTTTGGAACAACATAACTAACGTAGCAACTTGAGACTACTTAACAGTGTGATGAGCATCGTTAGCAGGTAGAGGGTGAACGCCTATATCTAGTAATGTTCAAAACGAAAATAATAAAAGATGCGTTTTTACTTACTCTCCGGCAAATAGACAAAATAAATATATCCTTTGCTTCAATAATGATCAGATCTTACTTGACTGGGACTTACTTGCTTTCCAAGGTGGGTATTTCTAAATAGTCTATTTCTATGAGTCTTCTTTGTATTCGAGGAGGTCCCTCCCCCCCTCCCCCGCATCTCTAACACTGATTACAGCCTCTATAGCAGGGGTTCGTGACCATTCTCCCTGTCCAGCCGCCCAGTCAATTACCCATGATGTCCCTATACCCCCATCGTCAGACTTTCGAAATCATCATCGCCAGTCCAATTTTTTTTCCTTTTTTCTTTTTTTAATGCAAGGGAAGGAACCAAAGACCAGGAGCCCACAAACCGATCTTCCAAGAAGAAGAACAAAAACAATACCAATGAGAAACAAATTCAAGATCCGCTCATTTCGAGATGCCTGGACACACTGTTTGAAAGACTGGAGATCATAGGAAGTAGGAAATAGACAGAGGAGAAGTCAGTTCCAGAGTTGACCTGTTGCATAAATGAAGGGCTGAGAGTAAAGGCTAACTCTTGTATTAGAGAGTTGGACGGAAAAGGGATGAAAGTTTTTTGCTAGGCGAGTGCTACACGCCCGTTGTAGAAGTGGAGGGATGAAAGCAGACAGTTCAGAGGAGCAGAGACCATTGAAGCAGCGATAAAAAAGAGATAAAGATGCAATAGTGTGGTCAAGAAACAGAGGCTGAACGAAGCCAGCAAGAGGAGGAGGAGAGTTAATGAGACGAAAAGCCTTTCACTCCACCCTATTGAGAAGAGCTTTATGTGGGGAGCCTCCCCACACATGAGAGTTGTACTGTGCACAGGGGCAAATAAAACCCGTGTTTAAAGTTAACAACTGTGCAGGGATAAAGAAGGTACGGAGTCGGCTTAGCACACCTAACCTCTTGGAAGCAGATTTTACAAGAGATGTAATATGATCTTTCTGAGATAAGTCCCAAGAGAATAACACCCCAAGTATGTTTAAGGATGATGCAGGACTGAGCTGGATATTATTAAACATTAGTGGGTACAGCATCAGCATCATCATTATCATCATCATCATTATCTCAGTTTATTTCTGTTGAAAAGGGTAAAGTAGGATTCGGAAAACAAGGGGATTAACGTAAAAGAATGGAAACTATCAAGAGGATGCACCGATTAATGGGCCACACACTCACACACACATCACTCACATCCATGGAATCAGCACTCCTTTGAGTTATGGTTTACTTAAAAATTGGCTTTAAATTATAATCTGCATATTAACACAAGGATACAATGTTAGTCACGAAGAAATGCTACGGAATGGATTTAGAGCCATTGCATGAGTACCACCACTATGTCACTAAGTTATTAACCTGCCGAGTCCCACCGACGTACGATGCACGTCGTTACTTTTGTCCACGGACAGACCCACCGACGTGCATCATACGTCAGTCAATTGCAAGGCCCATTGTGTGCACATTTTTCAACATTCGCGGGTGATTTTTGGTAGGCAAATGTAGGAGACCTTCCTCTGCCTGCTGTCAAGCGGGGATATTGCCTGGCCCCACGTAACCCCCCTCCCCCACACACTGGGCTATTCACCTGTTAGCAGTAACCTGGCCAGTAAAGGAATGTTGTCCCATGGTCTCTCCAATGATGAAATTCACAGTAAAAGTGATTCCTGAGGTGGAAGACAATGAAACAAAGAAGCTAGAAGTAGAAACAAACAGAATTGATGAGGTGGTAATATTGTAAAGGAAGGTGCCATATACTGAGGTTTTGGGTGAGTGAACAATGCTTTTATCGCCTATATTATTGTGTGAAAACGAATATAGACTTGTACTACATATAAATTCATACCAAGTAAATAAATAAATACGTAATTAAAATTGGCTTGAGTTAGTTAACCCTTCCATAGTTAGTTTTCTTTAGCCAGGTACCCTGAAAAAGAAGGAAAACGTAAGGTTGAATGACACATGTATCAACGTTTTTAAGCTCAAGAGAATGATTTCTCTATGAATTTTTGATGTTTTTCACCAAAAGCGGACGTTTCAACTAAAAAAACAAAGAGTCAAAAATCGGTCGGGATCTGGGGGTAGGTTGGGTAAAAAACCGGCTGGGAGTGGGCGGGTTAACCCGTCACGTCCCAACCGATGTCCCACCTCTGATATCCCCCAGTCCCGAGCAATTTCGGAATTTTTGGGAGGGGGGCTCAAACCTTCCCTTTTGGTGAGAAACATCGAGAATTCAGAGAAATCGCCCTCCTGAGGCTATAAATGGTGCTACAGCTGATGAGTCAGCCTAACGTTTAACTAATTCAAGCCACTTTAAATTACATAATTATTTATGTATTTGGTACGAATTTATATGTTGTGCAAGACTATATTGGTTTTCACACATTTATCTAGGCAATAGAAGCATTGTTCAGTCACCAAACACATCCACATATGGGACCTTCCTTTATGACATTGCCACCTCATCACTTCTGTTTGTTTCGTCCTCTAGCTTTATTTTTGTGTCCTCCATCTCAGGAATCACTTTCACCGTGAATTTCGTCATTGGAGAGACCGTGGAGCATACCTTTACTGGCCATGTTACTGCTAACAGGTGAATTGCTCAGTGTGGGGGGAGGGGGGGGGGGGGGTTAGGTGGGGCCAGACAGTATCCCCACTTTAGAGCAGGTAGAGGAAGGTCTCCCACATATGCCTACCAAAAATCACTCATGAAACTTGAAAATTGTGCAAATTATGACCCTTGCAATTGCGCTACATACCCGTACGTCGATGGGTGTAGCTGTGACAAAACGTTGCGATGTACCCATACGTCGACGGGACCCATTGGGAAAAAAAAAAAAAAAAAACATACATGTAGCCACTGTAGCCAAGTACAGTTAGATCTTAAAAAATGCTGACCTAGCTAGGCTTCCAAGGACTGGCTCGACATATGGAGCCAGTGCAGGTCGAACCTCCTTTGAGAGTGGAACTGTAAGCTATCTCCTGTAAATAAATCTTTCTTATCCTGCACGCAAGGATTATGGAATTTACCCCACTGCAACATGAGAGGGTTGTGGAACAAATTGGTGGAGCGGTGAGTCAGATCTCCATTTCTTATCACCTGCCTACAGTGATCAAGTGACACAGTCAGACTCATTAGTGCTGGAATTATGCCCTACCTCACTCCGGCCACACACCTTGCCGTTCACCTGCCTTCCATTGTGTCACCTGTGTTTGAACTTCCTAGCCACTGAAGTTTATGCTGACACTGACCTACGCATCTGTTCATCACCAGCTGTGCACCTATTCCGTAAGGACCTATCAAGTGACAGTTCTCATGCTCCTTCTGAGGCAATTATAAATTACCACCCCAATACGCCCCACTACATACCCCACCCACTCCCTCTCCAAAGCATCTTATAAACCACTGAGCACGCATTGCAAGCAATGCTCCCACACCACACACTTGCGACGCCAACGCCCTTCCCTCCATACCCTGGGCACGTGGCCAGCCTATCAGCGACCTCTGCGTCATCACCAGCACTCTCCATGCAACGTCTAGCTGGTCATTATCCGACAATCCAGCTCGCATCTCATTGGTTGGCTTCACTTGTGATGTCATTCTCCCCCAACGTCTCCCTTCTGATGCTACGCAGAGACATCTTATTCAACTAGCGTCTCAAATCCTTCTCCTGCGAGTCAGGCCACCTTATTCAAGTAGTGTCTTAACTTCGTCTCCAGCGGGCCAGAACTCCTCATTCAAGTACCGTCATAACTTCATCTTCACCGAGCCAGTCCACCTCACTCATGTAGTGTCTCAACTTCTTCTCCAGCCAGCCAAACGTCGCTCTATTCACCAACCAATATATGTAAATATAGTTTACTGTCATCAGCCCATTACTTGACTTTCTATGGATATTATTCTCCGGATTCTCTCTACAGATAGCATCTCATGTCTATTCATTTCCATTCACTCCCTTCATTATTATTCTCGCCAACTTTATCTGCCACTCATCTCATACTTCACACCTTATTTATTTATGCCCAACCCCATTCATCTTCATTTATTTTCACTTCCCTTGTACGTAAGCCCTCATTACCATTGTAAATATTACCTATTCCCTCATCTTCACATTGTAAATGTACACATTTTCATCTCCATACCTCCTTATCAATCTTCTCACCTCAATACATGTCATATTTCATATATACAGACCTCTCTCCCATTCACCAGAGGTAAGAAACTCAAAGTGATCGATTACATACCGATAATGATTCCGTGACTCAAGTACGTAGCGGCCGGACATACCACAATCATCCAGCTCAAACCACACCTGCCGCGCAACATTCCCCTACCACTACTCCTATTCCTCTTTCTACTCTAAATTTCCCAGATACTTTAAATCCAGATAACGTATATCCAGATACTATCACTACTTCACTCCATCTCTACCAGCTACTTCAGTAACTTCCACGCTTTTACAAACTCACACTCTTCCAACCATGGCTAATACACCCCCTCCCCCACAGTTCATCTATTTAGACGGTGCAAACCGCCCAAAATTTACCGGCGAGGACTCAACCTGGTCAGTCTACGACTTCCTCAGAGAGGTCGAAACGGACATTCACAATCGGCGAATAACAGATGAACCCCTCAGAGTCTCTTATCTTATGGGTCGGTTACACCAAGGCAAATCGGAAAAAGGAGCAGCGATCTGTGCAGGTCAGTTTGATGACATTAAAACATTTGATGACTTCCGAAAGGAATTAATACAGCTCTGTTGTCAGCATTCAAATGCCGCATCTCTCATTGGTTTAACTAATCTCCTCACCCAGATGGTGGAGGACATGAAAGTCCCAACTCAAAATGTCAAATTATTGGAGGCAGTGACCACAATGAAGGCCACTAGTTCTGAGATGCGGCAGTTGTTGCTAGGCACATACTGGGTAGAAGACATTGATGGAACTCCTATGCTTTCACTACAAAACTTTGGAGATTTGCTAGGTTACCTGAGATTTTTACATTGGCTAGATACAAGTCAGAGAGAGATAGCCCTACAGATAGGTTTCAATCCAGCAGATAAAATTGTTCAGGTCTCCAAGACCATCCAAGAAAGAACAGGCTCGAACCTCACTCATCAGGCCACAAATCGCCCCTCGGTCTCGCAGGTCTGCCACACCTCTACCACTTCATCAGACTACTCGCGTTCGTGTCCGACTACACGGGGAAAACCTAACACTAACCGTTCTCTTTCAAGGTAATGATCACCTGCTGCCGGTCATTATTAGTCTAATGTCCAACGGAGCAAACAATCTTCGGTTGTGTGCTGGCACTGTTGTAACACCGGGCATCAAGAATCCAGCTACGACCGTAAACACAGACATCACTCACAAGGAAGACAGCGTACACCTTCGCGATCGCGTCATCCTAAATGCAAATATCATAAGAACAGTACGACTCACACTACAGAAGAATGTCTTTACCTAAACAGCCACCAGTCCGGAGAAGCGAAGCACCTATATTGGAACAATATAACGTAGCGACAGAAAATTAACTCCCCAGTCGGCAAGTAGGGCCTATAATTTCCTCAGGCTTAGTCATTCTAGGAGGGGGTGACAACATATAAACATCATTTTTAATGGACACAGGATCTATGGTAAATTTGATCTCTGATACCTCTTTGAACATCATTGGGGGAACAAACAAAAAGGTCAGCTTTCTTGAGCTGCCTGACATTCGCCTAAGCAGTGTAGATGGCTCAGAGTTTAAGGTCAAGGAAAGAGTCACTTTAGAAGTACAACTAGATACAGCCTTGACTCCTTTCACACTAGAATTTTATGTTACTAACGACCTCAGATATCCAGCAGATGCCCTTATTGGTATACCCACCATGGCGCAATACTCCATTGCACTATTACCTGCTTGTGGTAGTATAGACATTCATGGGTTCCCAGTATATAGCATGGAATATCCACGTCCTGTACTTACTCAAATAAACTCAGTCATTCAGTTCCCCCTGAACCCAACAGTGCCCCAGAGTACAGACCAATACTCACCATCATTAACTGAGAGTAAAGAGATAAATCTACCACTGTCTGAGAGCAAAGAAGTAAATTCCTCAACTCCTGATGATACACCCTCTAAGCACTCAATAATGGATCTTACAAACCCCTCTAACTACAGCACTATAGCCGACTCAGACACGTCTCAGTTACCTACGTCACAGAGTTTGAATGATGTTCTCGAACACGTGGAGACGAGGCGTGCAGTAACAAATACGTGCACAATTTTGTTACCGCATGAGTTTACCAAGGTCTCTGTTCGTGCTGTAGGTGTGGAAGAAGGAGTGGATGTACCGTACTAACATTACCTGAGACATGTTGTGTGAATGGTTTAACTTATGAGTCGGCATGGTGTGTTAGAGGACAACTTGTGATATCTGTACTTGCTAAATGTCACTAATGCTTCACTGAAGCTTAAAAGTGGTGTAAAGATTGGAGATTTCCTGGTTTACCCAGGGGCCGTAAAGGTGTGCCAGGATGTATTCTCCATACCTACTGCAGAGGATGATGATAGGTGTCCATGCAATCAACTCTAAGGGATCTGTTCTGATTCTTTCACCTGACCTGATCTCAAGTCTGACTTGTACAAATTTCCCACAACATGAAGATCAGTTAATCAATCATTGCAGTCTTACCGACATGTTGCAGCCTTACCCGGAGAACCTACGGGTAGGACAGACTTAGTCAAACATCACACAGAACTAGTGACAGGTACTCAGCCGATCTACATACCAGCGTATCGATTGCATCACAGCTAGAGAACAGAGACAGATGGGACAGTACACAAAATTTAAGATCAGGACAATATTGAACCCTCTGTTAGTCCATGGAATAGCCCACTTTTCTTAGTCCCAAAGAGGAGCGGCCACTTCAGACAAGTAGTGAACTATCGTAGATTAAATTCTTTAACTGTCCCAGACCGTTTTCCATTGCCCGTTCTCACATATTTGCCAGAGTCACTAGGTGAAAGCACCAAAGTCTTTACATAGCTAGATCTACTCAGTGGCTACTGGCAAGTACAAATGGAAGAATCATCTCGCCCTATAACAGCCTTCAGCACCCCTTCTGGACATTTTCAGTTTAAGAGGCTTCCTTTCGGTTTATCCATTCAGTCTCCAGTGCGACTTATCCATTCAGTCTTCAGTGGTATAATGGGCCACTCTCTTTTTGCTTATTTAGATGACATAACTGTTATGAGTAAATCAGTCCTTGAACATTCTGCCAAGCTACAACAAGTATTTGAGCACCTTCAGCTAGCTGGCTTGAAAATCAAACTCAGTAAATGTGACTTCCTAAGAAAGAAAATAAACTTCCTAGGGTATGTAGTAGATGCAGAAGGTATTCATACCAATGAGGACAAAACTAAAGCAATCATCAATTTCCCAGAACCTACAAATACAGATGCTGTAAAGAGTTTTCTGGGACTGAGTGGTTACTATCGGAGATTCATCAAAGGTTCTGCAAAGATCGCCGCTCCTCTGTCTCACTGACTTAACCCGTCATGTACCGACCGATTTCCGACCCCCATGTTTTTTGCTCAAACTTTCGCATTTGGTGAGAAATCACCGTCATGAAGCTATAAATGGGGCTGCAGGTGATGAGTAAGCCGTACGATTTCCCTCTTTCTCAGGGTACCTGGCTAAAGAAAACGAACTATGGAAGGATGAACGAATTCAAGCCACTGTAAATTACGTATTTATTTATGTATTTGGTACGAATTTATGTGTAGTACAAGACTATATTGGTTTTCAAACATTTATATAGGCAATAAAAGCATTGATCAGTCACCAAACACATCCACATATGGCACCGTCGTTTATGACATTACCACCTCATCACTTCTGTTTGTTTCTTGCTCTAGCCTCTTTATTTCTCTGTCCTCCACCTCAGTAATCACTTTCATCGTGAATTTCGTCATTGATGAGACCGTGGGACAATATACCTTTACTGGCCAGGTTACTGCTAACAGGTGAATTGCCCAGAGTGGGGGAGAGGGGGGTAAGGTGGGGCCAGGCAGTATCCCCACTTGACAGCTGGTAGAGGAAGGTCTCCCACATATGCCTACCAAAAATCACCCATGAAACTTGAAAATTGTGCAAATTATGATCCTTTCAATTGCGCAACGTACCCATACATCGATGGGTGTAGCTGTGACAAAATGTTGCGACGTACCCATACGTCGATGGAATTCTTCAGATTAAGCAAATGTACCCTTCTTTTGGACTAAAGATCAGTCACAAGCCTTCCAAACACTCAAAACAGCCCTTATAAATGCCCCTGTTTTAGCATTTCCTGATTATTCAAAACCCTTTCCTCTATGCACAGATGCCTCAGGCACAGGACTTGGTAGAGTTTTGATGCAACTAGATCAAGTATCAAGGAAGCGTGTGATAGTGTATACTAGTCGTGCCCTCAATTCCGCTGAATGTAACTACAGTGTCACAGATCTGGAAGCTGAAGCAGTGGTCTGGTCCTTGAAACATTTCAGAGATATAATATATGGTTACCCAGTGCATATCCAGATGGATCACGTCCCTCTATGTGATTTGTTCAAAGGACGAAACGTCATAGGTAGGCTAGCTAGATGACTGGTCATCATCCAGGACTTCAATTTCACATTTCAGTATGTCCCAGGAAAACCAAATGTAGTCGCAGACTCACTCTCGTGCATTGTATCAGCAGCTGTCACATCAGTGCAGTCAAACGAAACTGAGAACACCACACTAACACCCGGGAGTATTCAAACTTCTCATCACAAGGACCCAGTATGGTCCAAAGTAATTTATTTCCTGCAATCGGGAGATACCTCAACCTTACCTGCTCTGCCAGTGCCAATAGATGAGTTCATACTAAAAGATTATATCTTATACAGTAAAACGTTACTTACAGGGAAAGACTTGCCCAATAGAGTACACCAACTAGTTGTCCCTACAGATCTAATATTTGTGGTAATTTAAATAGTTCATGATACGCTTCACGCATTCCATCTGAGTAGAGATCGATGGTTGCGACAAGCACGTCTTGGATACTGGAGGTGAACAATGCACGACAATATTAATGCACACTGTGACTCTTGCATTTCGTGCCACTGCCACAAAGGATCAAGCGGGTTACCTGCCCCGCTCTTTCAATATCCAATCCCGTCACGCCTGTGGGAAACAGTCTCCACTGACCTTTTATAACTCCCACTTACAGAATCAGGCAATGAGTATTTATTTGTAGCAGTCGACCACTTCTCACGTTACTGAGTCCTGGTGCCCCTCTCAGATAAGACCGCGAAGAGTGTAGCATGTGCCTTCGTCGACCAAGTAATTTGCCCATTTACGACACCAAGTACAATTATCACAGATACTGGCACCGAGTTTAACAATAGTCTCTTGGATGAAATCTGTAAATAGTACGAAATCATAAAATGCAATGTGGTTCCTAACCATCTAGGTTCCAATGGCCTCGTAGAGCACTGTAACCAAAAGATTTTACAGTGTCTCAGACATCTAGGCTTCCATAGTGCATCCTGGGATGAATGGATACCCCAAGTTGCATCCTCCATCAATAGCTCCACCAATGCATCAATTGGCGAGTCTCTCTTCAATGTCTTATTTGGATTCGATAAAGACCTTCCCTATTTCATTTTATCCTCAAAGCCAGACCTCATCTATAACATGGATGACTACGTGAAGGTGAAAATGGTAAACTTCCAGACATTCAATGCAAATTTGGTTTCGTCTCAGAAGGACATGTTGCAGTGCCAGCATGTCTGCCTCACCTATCAGTATCAACGTTGGAGATCTAGTCTTTGCTCATTCCTTTACGCGCACCTCTAACTTGGACGACAAATTTGCAGGCCCCCACTGCGTGATCACTCAACAGGGTAACAAATTTCAAATACAAGAATTGTCAACTAAAGATACCAAATTGGTACATGCAGATGATCTAAAGCATGCACCACGAGGCCTGGTGTTGGAAGAGTCCCTTGCACAACCTACCACTACTTCTCCCTCTCCATCTGTCCCTCAGTCTGAGCCTTCTCCACCCACATCTCCTCATTCATCAACCAATCAATATCTATCCAAGTTGCGTTCCGAACACCAACATCTCCATGACCTCTCCCATTAACCCGCCGAGTCCCGACCGGTTTTTTACCCAGCCTACCCCCAGATCCCGACTGATTTTCGACTTTTT
>JAGKTI010030921.1:0-12263 GCA_018397915.1 Birgus latro
TTGAGGACGTGATGGGAAGCGTTAGGAGAAACACGTTAAGGTGGTTTGGGCATGTGGAGAGGATGGAGAGTGAAAGATTGACGAGGAGAGTGTATGTGAGTGAGGTGGAGGGGGCGAGAGGGAGGGGGAGGCCGAGGATGAGATGGAGGGATGGAGTGGAGAGGTATATGAGAGAGGGGGGTGTGAGTTGGGAGCGTGGTAGTGAAATGGCAGGGGACAGAGTGACATGGAGGCGATTTGTTTGTGGCCACCCCGTTCGGGATTGAGGCGTCTGGCAGTAGATAGATAGATAGATAGACAACAGAAGTAAATGATGTGTTGGGCCATTTGCATTGAACTTTCAACTACATCAATGAACAGGGCATTGTATCAGTGTACAAAGCCTTCATACATCCCCACCTGAGTATTTTGTACAGATCTAGTCACCCCACCTTGAACAAGACAAGAATAGTTTTGAAGATGTTATGAGACTTGTAAGTAGGTGGGTTTCAGCATAACAGAGCTTAAGATATGAGGAACAACTGGAAAGGTTAGGCATCCTTGTAGTGCCATAATTTTAAGTGTAGTATAAGTTATTATTGTAGTTGTAATCTTAACCTTAGGTATTGTTGTAAATATAGGCTGTACAGTTCAGTTTTAGCTGTTGAAGTCTTATATTTAAGTTTAGTCTTAGTTGATATTCATAATATGAGCATGATTCTATTATTGATAGGAATAAGTCAAGCATTTGTATGAATGTGATTAACTTTTATACATATGGACCAGCCATTCCCAGCGAAGGCATATATTCCGTGGAAGATTTAGTAGGACTTAACAATTGCAAATGTCTACCTTCATCCTCTGATCAAAAGATTTATGTGACTGTTAACAACGCTCCTCTTTTAGATTATGTAGTGGTGAATTGCGAGTTATCTGAGTTATAATTGTTGATGATAGTCATTTGTAAAGTACGAAATTTATGTCATTGGCGTCATATTGCAAGTCACTGTAAGGCCATAGACCAGCATGATGATAAATTGTTCTGATTCCCATTTGTTTTGGCATCGTTATGATTAAAATTCCAGTACGCCTATTGCAAAAATTTTAAACATCGTAAGTCATTTTTCTGTGTATGTCGTGTGCAAACGTATTTTTCGTATCCTTTAGAGATCTTAGAAGAGACATTAATACTGCAGGGGTAAACCAGCTTTGCTGTTGGGCCCTGCTACGAATGTCACTGACTGCACTGCGTAGTTGACCCTCGTGCGGTGAGGATCTGTCCCTTCTCCCCTTTAGGGCTAAGATGTGAATGAATGTGTATGAGTGGATGAGTAAATTGGTAGTGTGTTGACCTGTCTCGGCTGCCTCCCTTTTCTTGGGGGAAGCAACCTAGGTATATAGATAGATAGATAGAATTAGTTAAAGTTTTAGCCAATTCCTGATACTGTGATAGAAGATTATAAAAGACCTGGAGCAGCACCAAACTGGCAGATCGCTGCTTTTTCTCCATATTGTTCACAGGTCAGTGTTGAACTTTCCTTCTCCCCCACCCTTTCTTATTCGTGTAATGTAAATCCTCATATACGTTAGTGAGTAAATTGTGATATTCCCTCTGATCCCTCTTGTACTGATTAATGAGACTGCCGCTTTTCTCTATATCGGTCACAGGTCGAGCGTTCCTGAAGCCAAATGGCTCGGGTTTTAGTCACTGCCTATTGCCTGTTCATACTAAATTCCCCTCCTTTCTCATTCATGTAGTCCAGGA
The DNA here is from genome assembly GCA_018397915.1 of Birgus latro. Taxonomy (NCBI): domain Eukaryota; kingdom Metazoa; phylum Arthropoda; class Malacostraca; order Decapoda; family Coenobitidae; genus Birgus; species Birgus latro. The sequence continues at coordinate 1,745 of JAGKTI010030921.1, forward strand.
GTATATTGGCTTGTCCATCCATTTGTATACTGTGTCTAGTTGATTGATTTTTGGGGGGACATTGTACATATTTAGCCTTAAGAGAATATTGAATATTGATCCACTTGAATGTTGTTTCTCATTTGAATATTGTGTCTAGAGTGCATATGATATTTGAGTGTGTACATATTTGCCCCTAAGAGAATATTCGTTGGTGGTACTTTTTCTAGGTTTCTTCCCGAAGAGTCCGTCAGAGACCATGGGATTACTATATCCATGTGTATCAATATCATTTTGAATCCTGATTTTGTATGTGAAGATCCATATGCCTGGAGGTGATATATCTATGTGTATCAGTATCATTTGAATATTGATTTGGTGGTGAAGATTTATGTTCTTAGAGTATAGATCTTGATTATACAGTAATCCCTCTACTATCTGACGTAATAGAGCCAAATGCATGACCAGACAGTGGTCTTGTCCGGATAGTGGCCCTGAAGCACCCGCACCGGTCATTTATGACCCTAACCTAACCTAACCAAAATCAGAAAACCACCTACCTACCTACCTCCCTACTGGACATGCAGAGCACTTATTTAAGTCCCATTGCACATAAATAATGCACACAAAGCATGAATTAATTGAATTTTAACCAAAAAATGATGATTTTGAGGTGAGTAAGGCATGTATAAGTGTTCACAACTTGCCACCATAGTGTAAGTAAGTATCGGACATGGAAATCACTATGAAAATCACCCTTTCTCACTTTTTATGCACTAAAATTATGAATTCACTTTATTGTAACCCCAAAATGATGAATCAGAGTTAAGTAAGGCATAGGTGTTCACTGAGTTGACAGCTTAGTGTAAGTTAGTATCAGATGTGGCAGCCACTATGAAAATCATCTTTTCTCACATTTTATGCACTAAATTATTGGATACAAAGCATCAAATACAGTAAATGATGTAAATTGTTGCCAGAAAAATGGTCAATAAGAGTTAGGTATGGCAAAAGTGTTCACCAGAATATAGCTTGCTGAAAGTAAGCACCGGACATGAAATTCACTGGCATTCACCTTTGTCACAGCTAGTGCACTAAAATAATGAACACAAAGCATGAATTCATTTAAATTTAACCCAAAAAGGAAGAATATGAGGTAAGTTAGGCACAGCTGTTCACTGAGTTGGCAACTTAGTTTATGTACTGGACATGAAAATTAATGGCATTCATCTTTTTCACAGCTGGTGCACTAAAATAATGAACACAAAGGATGAATTCATTTAAATTTAACCCAAAAAGGAGAATTTGAGGTAAGTTAGGCACAGCTGTTCACTGAGTTGGCAGCTTAGTTTAGGTACCAGACATGAAAATCAATGGCATTCACCTTTTTCACAGCTGGTGCACTTCAGTACTAGTGGTAACCATGCATGAAAAAATAAATTGAACGCAGGAAATTATGATTTTCATTTATGGGAATTTTTTACCACTTTCCAGCATGCTGAAAACAGGTTAGACATGAAAATCATTATGGAAATCATCTTTCACACAGTCTGTGCATGAGAGTAATGATATGGGAAGAACAAAACAAAGAATTTTGATGAAGTTAGGGTACTTACGAGAATGATGCCGCCGTCCTGATGTATAACCCGCTCCGTCCTCCCAGACTTTGACAGTATGAAGGTGCACCTGAGGCACCTGCAGGAATTCATAGAATCCTTGGCACTTCCGCTTCACTTTACACTCACCAGCACTTCCCACAACGTTTCCTTTCCAGTTAATAACAAAATCTAGTGTCACATCACTTCAGTGCACTGTACATCACTTCACATAACTGTAAATTCCCGTGTGGTCTAGTGACGAGTCCTGGAGAATTTAGTCGCTGTCAGAGTCCGAGATTAGCTGACGGAGGCGGCCTAGGGGCTCCTTGGTGGGACGTGGTGATATGCTGTCCACTGCAGAGGACTCAGAAGACAGCCGCAAACTCACATCCAGTGGTGACTCCGCCGTGCCTGATGTGCTGGGCTGTGGCTCGGAGCTAGAAGGCCTGTCTTGGTGAGGCAATGGTGTGGAGCGAGGGTTGAGCACGGCGGGGTTGACGGGCCTGAAAAAACTGTCGATGGTTGATTGACGCAAGCAACAACGATTCTGACGATTAACGATGCGCTGCCTGAAAGCTTGCACTTCATCCACAAGTCCCAAGGGCCCCATCTCCCTGTCGCAGTCCGGGTGTTCTAGGTAGTCAAGGACGAACTCCACATGTTCCCGGAGTGTGCTCAGCTTGGGGATGGCTGGAGTATTGATGAGCCGTGAGGAGTCCGCATCATCGTCGCTGTCCTCGTCGGAATCTTCCTGCTGGGTACTCGGACCGGCAACAGAAGATGCGATCTCGATATCAGACGATCTGATACCCAGGATCGCCCTCATCGTCATCCAACCACTCACGCACTTCATCGACATCCACATTATCTCCACCCGCACGAAGCCTTGCATGGAAGTCATCCACCTCAAAACCTAGAAAATCATGCACCATGTCACTTCCATGAAGCAGACGAGACCAACCATTTTCTAGAGTCTTGACAGAGACTTCCTTCCATGCACTGGCCCAGTTGTAGATAGCAGACTTGAGGTTGTAGCGGCGAAGGTTTTCGACAGTTTGATGTCCTCACATGTCTCGTCCTTCCCTGCGATTGTCCTCATCCTCGTAGACAACCATCACCTCGTCCAAAAACCTTTGTCGGTAGAGCCTCTTCACTGCCACAATCACTCCCTGGTCCATTGGTTGGATGAGAGCAGTCGTATTAGGCGGCAAAAACAGACACCTAATGCGGCCATTTTCAGCCACCAACTCCTTCTCAGACGGATGCGCAGGTGCATTGTCTAGAATCAGGAGGGCCTTTACCTGGCTGCGTGGGATTTTCAGTGTCTCCGTCTGATAATGAATGACCTCCTTAACAAAGTGTTTGTGAAACCAATCTCTGAAGATCTTGGTTGTGAACAAAGCCTTCAGAGAATGATACCACACGACAGGAAGGACATCCATTAACCCATGAAGGCACTGAGGCTGCTTTGCACGTCCAACAATAATGGGCTTGAGCTGGTGCATGCTGTTAGCATTGACGCAGCACAAAGCAGACACCCGTTGCTTGGAGAGCTTGCTTCTTCGTCTACTCAGTGCGAGTGTTTGTGGGCACTGAACGATAGAATAGGCCAGTTTCGTCGGCATTGTAGACTTGATCGAGAGCGAGGCCCTCCCTGTCAATCAAGCCCTTCACCTCCTGCCGAAACTCTTCTATTCCCTCGTCGTTGGCGTCCACAGCTTCACCATGGGCCTTACGATTGGTAAGTCCGTGCCATAACTTGAACGTGAAGAGCCATCCTTCAGATGCCTTGAAGTCTGGGGTGTCGTGAAGCCTTGCAAACTTCTCGGCAGCAGCTTTCAGCTCCGTTCCATATACCAACACACCACCAGCACGTTGTTGTCGATACCAGATGAGCGTGGAACGGTCAGTGTCTGCATACTTAGGAGTAAACATCATCATCCTCTCCACGTTTCGTCTGGTTTTCAAAGTGAAATCAGCTGTGTACTGGTGTAGTTTGTCTCGGGACTTCTTGATATCAAACAAAGTAGAGTGAGGGTGGTTGATCTCACTTAGGATCCGTGATGTCGGCCACCCGGCGTCCACCTTCTCCAATATCTCCCGCTTCTTCTCCAGAGTCAAAACCACTTTCTTCCTCTTCTCAGGCGGCGGGGCCATCATCACACACACACGATGAAGAAAGTGCAAAGCAGCATGAAGCCCTGCAGGAGGTAGGGCATCACCACAAAAACAAGCACGGAGCCATGATGAGGGCAACTTCATGAACCAGCAGCTAAGCGGGAAATGAGACCAGAGAGAGGCGGGAGGCGCGAAAACACAGCTGGTCGGCACGTGCGGGAAATTCAAATTGACGCTGTAAAAAAAATCAGATTTTTTCTGGATTTTTTCGAATTTTTGGGCATTTTGGGGTTCGGTCATCAGCCTACGATGTCCGGACAGTGATGTAACCGGATAGTGGTCTTCCGGATAGTAGAGAGATTACTGTACTTTGTTTTGTCTCATTCACAGTTCAAAAAGTAATTTGTCTTTCAGTTCTTAATACTTAGCAAATCTTAGGTTAAGTCTCTTCAAGTTTAAATTTTACTATCCTCTAAGGAGTGGTACAGACGAGATAGAGTGGCCCGCAAATGGTATTAATATCTACCTGCTCATGCAGTGTCAAATAAGATCACGTTACCATATTTCCCATATTCTCTAAGGTTCCCATCTGTACACTGGCAGCAAAATTTTTCATCATTACACTGGTGGCAGCATAATCTCTAAGGTTCTGATTGTTACACTGGTGAATAATTTTTCATCAATACACTGGTAGCATTAAAATTTTCAGCATTACATTGTTGTCGGTTAGACTGGTGGCAGCAAAAATTCTGATCATTACATTGGCGACAGCGGTGGCAACTAAATTCCCGTCATTACATCCTGAAACTCTTTGACCGCCGCCATTAGCCTATAGAGATATGACAGCACCATTGAAGATTATGAAAAATATTTGAAATGCAAACTGAAAAATTATCCCAACAATGCAGACACACTGTGATCATAGGACACAGTCTCTTTCTAAATCTGGTAGTCACAGGACTACCAGATTTAGAAAATGAATAGTCAACTTGGTTTTTAGTTACTGTAGACCAATATTTACTTTCAGTATTGCATGAAATTATACTGGATCTAAATTATAATGAGAGTATTATATAATATTCATATTATGAAACAGTTGATCCAGATTTAAAGAGTGATTGACATGCAGTGGCAAATGCACTGTGGGCTATATCTTGTACAGTTTAGGAAGTACATCAGACTGGTCTATCTATATATTGTCAGACGTCTTAATCCCGTAAGGGGTGGCCACAAATAAATCACCTCCATGTTGCTCTGTTCCCCGCCATTTCACTGCCCTGCTCCCAGCTCACACCCCTGTCTCTCATATACCTCTCCACTCCACTCCATCCCTCCATCTCATCCTTGGTCTCTCCCCCCTCCACCTCACTCACATACACTCACCTTGTCAGTCTCTCACTCTCCATCCTCTCCTCATGGCTAAAGCACCTTAATGTGTTCTTCCTAATGCTTCCTATCAGTTCCTCACCACAGCGGCCCTTCACCTCCTCATTTGTCAGTCTGTCTTTCCATGTGACTCCACATGCTCCTTTCAAAAAACTTGTTTCCACTGCTCTCACTTTTGACTTCTGTCCCTCCAACAGGGTCCAAGCTTCACTTCCATATGTTAGAGTTGGTATCACAGTACTGTCATGTAGCAGCTTTTTCACTTCCATGCTCACTTCCCTGTTTCTTATCACTGCTTTCAAGGAACCAACAACCTTTCTTCCCTGGTGCACCCTTTCAAACACTTCACCCTCTTAACTTCCATCCTTACTCATCACACTACCCAAGTACTTAAATGCACTCGCATTCTTCTTATCCTCCCCATCCAATCTCGCTGTACATTCACTGACTTCACTTCTCTTGAAGACCATCACTTTACTCTTCCATACATTCACCGTTAGATTCCGTTTCTTACACACTCTTCCAAATTCATCAACCAAGCCTTGCAGCTCCCCTTTGTCTTCACTTAACAACACAGTATCATCTGCAAACAACAGTACAGGGAGTTTTCAAACACTTCCCTTTCTCACTTGGGCTGTTCCCACATCCACTGCCCTACCTTGTATCTCTTTTATAACCGCATCCATATACAGATTGAACAACCACGGAGACATGACACATCGTTGTTTCATTCCAACCTTCAAATGGAAAAAATCACTTGGTTCACCATCCACACACACTGCAGCCTTAGCACCCTCATACGTACTCTTCACTGCCTTCAACAACTACCCATCTTGCTCCGTATATTCTTAATACCTTCCACAATCCTTGTCAATCCACCCTGTCATATGCTTTCTCCAAATCCACGAAGGCTGCGTACAGCTTCTTTCCCTTCTCTAGAAACTTTTCCGCTAAACATCTAAGAATGAATATCTGATCTACACAACCTCTTCCCTTTCTAAAACCTCCCTGTTGTTCTCCAGCTAATTCCTCTGTTATTTCACTAACTCTGTCAATAAGTATCTTACCATATACTTTTCCTGTTACACTAAGAAAGCAAATGCCCCTGTGATTACCACACACTTCTTTTTCCCCTTTTCCTTTGTACAGGGGAATAATTGTACCTGACTTCCAATCCTCCAGGACTCTACCTTCCTCCCAGGCAAATCTGCACACCTTCCACATCCATTCAGTTATTATCTCTCCCCCATACTTCAGCATTTCACCATGTACTCCATCAATTCCTGGGGCTTTCCCCATTTTAACTTTCCTCATTGCTTCCACAACTTCCTTCCTACTGATTTCTTTCTCTCTTCCCACATCCCTCCTTCTCCCAGCCATTCCCCAGCCACTTATACTTGCATTACTTTGATTCTGTATGTTCAACAATTCATTAAAGTGTTCTCTCCATCTGTTCACTTTTCTCCCTTCTCTACAAGTAATCTCCCATTTTTATCTTTCACTCCCGAACTAGCTTCTTTGGCACCCTGTCTGACTCTCTTTACCTCTTTCCAGAACACTTTCTTACATTCCCTCCACTTCGCACTCAAATTCCTTCCAAATTCCTCATCCACTCTCTTCTTACTCTGTTGCTAATTTTTTCACCTCTCTCCTCCTCTCTACATACAACTCTCTCTTCCGTCTCTCAACTTCTTCGACGCCCCTGTTCCTCATCCACTCACTATAAGCTTTTTCTTTTGTGCCACATCCTTTCTCACCTCTTCAGTCCACCATGCTGTTCACTTCACCCCCCTTTCATCTCTTCACCCCACATACTGCCTCACTTGCTGCACAGATTTCTTTTGTGAATATCTTGCACACACCTTCCACGTCCCCTATCTTCTCTGATCTATTTTTACCCAATCGCTCTCCCACTTCCCTTTTATATTTTGCCTTTTTTCCATCCTCTCGTAACTTTTCTACACCCGAGAGCAGCACTACAATCACTTGATGTAGTTCTGCTCTCAGGTGTCTGCCCTTTCCTCTCCTCCATCCTTCTTTCCTCTAGTCCTCTTCTGTCTTTCTTTCCTTGTCTTTCTGCCTACAGGTGCCTTTACACTCCCTCTTCTGTCTTTCTTTCCTTTATTCTCTCCTTGTCCTTCTGCCTGTGGGTGACTTTACACCAAGTGACAAGCCAGGTGGTTTCCGGTACATCAGGAAACCATTTACTACACTGGGTGGTAACCATACAGTATAATGAAATTTTGGTGCCTGGTGGTTTAGTGGGTAATTACAGTGCTCCAATAGGATTGAGCCAGTGAAGGTTTATATCCAAGGGCTGGTTGGGGTTATTGCTTATGTAATGCCACTCAGGGATGAGTGAGGCAGGTCACTCTCCTCTTAAATGTTAGGACCAACTTGCCTAGCCCTGAGCTCCTACGCTCCTCTGTGGGGTGATGTAGGATTGGATGATGGATGGAAGATGAGGTGGCACAGTGGTTAGAATGCCCTGGTCAGAGTGGCAGCCTTCCATCCCATCCCCAAGAGGTGACTGGAGGCTTTTTGATCCTATAATACCATCAAGGGAAGTTACCTGGTCATCTACCATACTACTGGACTACGGTAGCCCAGCCTAGGGCCCCTACACCTTGATGTGGGTAGTATAGGGCTAGCTGTTGTTTCTTAATTCATAACTTACTTTTGTGGTGTAGCACGGGGAGGGGAGAACAGAGAGTGCATACTCCCGCAGACGGTCATATAAACATAAAGTCGCTAAGAAAGCCATACCGTAGGTGACATTGTAGACTTTGTTACATTTCCCCCTTGGCAATTTTTTTGTGATTATAACTTTTTTTTTTCACCCCTTCTGTGTTGAAGAACCAACAATATCGACACCAGAATTATCCAAATAGCATATAAAAGTGTTCCAAGGTGTGACAGGCAAATAAATCACTGAGAAAAATAAGCTACTAAGTCTCCTATGCTACTTAGAAAAAATTTCCCTCTCTCTTACTTCAACAACGTGCTTCAGATGTCGCCAGAACGTGTTAGTCTCCATTACTGTACTAAGGATGTGTTTCTAAATACAAGTACAGTATCACAGTAGCTATGTATCACAAGTATTTTAAGTGCATTTGTGTGTGTGTGTATGTGTGTGTGCGTGTTTGTGTGTAAATACTTAGGCCTGTGAGGTGGAGCTGAGAATTTTAAAGTTTTGACTGATGAAAGATTATGGCCTTTTCTTGGTACACTCCACACATACTATACAGGGTGATTCACGAGTTTCTCCGGAAACTCTGGGAAATGCAAGCTTATGCAATTCTATGCATAAAATACTCTATAAGTATATGTGTTTAATGTAATGGTTTACAAGTGGGGAAATTTTCAAATCTGACAGATATGAGTGTGAGGTGCCCCTACATGTTGAAAAATGACCGTGTCTTCAGAGGTCACTCACTTGATGTAGTGCTGCCTACTTCTTCCTTAGCCTTTATCATTCTTTTTCTGTGCCTGCTCTCCTTTCTTCCTATTTCTCCTATATTTCCTGTCACTTCTTACTGCTTTTCTTTCCTTTACAGGTGGCATTACATTGAGTGACAAGCCAAATGGTTTCCTGCAAGCCAAGAAACCATTTACAACGCTGGGTGGTAACCATATAACCAAACCATACGTGCTCCCTGCGTGTCAACAAGTGGGTTGGTGGAGGGTTAGTGCCCCTCCCCGTAAAAAAAAAAAATAACTCAAAGTCAAATGGCCACCCCTTACGGGATTATGGTGTCTGGCAATAGATAGATAGATAGATAGTCTTCAGAGGCACATCTTTAAGTAACAAGGGAAGTTCATCTCTGAGAAAATTAACATAGACATCTCCTGTGATGGGAAGCGTTAGGAGAAACATGTTAAGGTGGTTTGGGCTTGAGAGGATGGAGAGTGAGAGACTGACAAGGAGATTGTATGTAAGTGAGGTGGAGGGGGCGAGAGGGAGGGGGAGGCCGAGGATGAGATGGAAGGATGGAGTGGAGGGGTATATGAGAGAGGGGGGTGTGAGTTGGGAGCGTGGTAGTGAAATGGCAGGGGACAGAGTGACATGGAGGCGATTTGTTTGTGGCCACCCCATGGGGGATTAGGGCGTCTGTCAATAGATAGAGATAGATCTCCTGTAAGCCTCCCTTCAAAGATATGAGGTCCAGTTAGCTGGTTGTCAATCATACCGCTCCACACATTAACTGAAAATCGGTGTTGAAAGTTCCGTTCAACTGTTTCCTTGGGATTTTCTTTTGACCACCAATGTGCATTATGAGTATTATGTGACCCATTGCGGGTAAATATGGCTTCATCAGTGTATAAAATATACTTGCACAGCTGAGGATGATCTGCTAGCCTAGTACAATAATCAAGTCGTTGAGCAGAATCCCCTGGTTGTAGGTGCTAACCTTGTTGTATGTGATATGGGTACAGACCTTCCTGCTTTAATGTCCTCCATACCTTTGCTTGTGGAACACTAAGTCGGGATGAAATTCTTCTTGTACTGATGCTAGGGCTGCAGTGTACCATTCCTACTATGCGTCGTACTTTAACTTGCGTCTCCATGTAGACGTGGTAAAACACTTTTGCATCTGGGCTCCTGTTTGGATATTTCCATCTGTATTCTCTTGCTGATGCTTCAGCGTTGCCATTGCAGAACCCATAGATAAAATCATATCTGCATACTCCACTTTTGTAAAAGCGAATGACATTGTAGCGAAATGTGGGTGAAACCGTGCCTGGAATTAATAGGCCTACCACACTCACTAGCACTTGGCGGGAACTGTCAGTCTGAGCTCAATCATTGGTATGGCATCGGTGCCATGTTTACACCTTCAATAGTAGATTTATTTGTTACTTTAAAGTGACATACTTTTCTATGTAGAACAATTGCTAACCTGACGACTAATGAAAGAATAGTTTCATTCAGAATAAGAACAACGTGTAAAATTTAAAAGAAAATTGAGTAACTTGGCAACACAGCAAGACTGCCACCAGCCTGGCCGCCTCCCATTCACATGTCAGATTTGAAAATTTCCCCACTTGTAAACCATTACATTAAACACCTATACATATAGAGTATTTTGTGCTTAGAATTGCATAAGTGTGCATTTCTCAGAGTTTCCGGAGAAACTTGTGAATCACCCTGTATATCTATCTATCTATCTTTCTGTCTGCCTGTTTGTCTACCTATCTGTCTATCAATCTTTTTATTTACCCTTTTACTGTTAAGCCCTCTTTTGCAGTGGTGGTGAGAGTGGGGAATGGAGATTGTGAAGAGAGGACGAGTTGAGATGACCTGGGTTCGACATGCTGGCAGGGTGTCAACCAAGCATGTCAAGAAGGCACTGAGGGACTTGCATGGGAGATGGCCAAGATGGTGCCTCAGGGGGGGATTCTGTTTTCCGTCTGTGAGAGGTATGACACCTGTCAGA